>CAJUYI010001457.1:30685-53791 GCA_910591695.1 Galerucella pusilla
TGGTGACCCAAATTATTTTTTTTATGGATTTTTCAAAAAATATTTTACTCTGCTCACCGTGTACAAAAAATATATTTACATGGTCGCCCAAATTATTTTTTCTATTTTTTATGGATTTTTCAAAAAATATATTTTGCTCACCGTGTACACAAAAATATGTATACATGGTGGCCTAAATTATTCCTTTCATTATTTTATATGGAGCGTCAAAAATATTTTATTTTTGCTCACCATGTACACAATATTTTTTTGCACACCATGTACACAAAAGGTGGCCCAAATTATTCCATTCATTTTGTATGGATTTTCTAATTTTATTTTGTTCACCATGTACACAAAAATATATCTACATGGTGGCCCAAATTATTTCTTCTTCAGATACTTGGTTCGCAACGAGAGTAAGAGTTTTGGTGTAGTGTAAGCCAGGGTCAAGTATTACAGAAATCTTCTTAGTACAAATTCAGTGGAGTACTTCGTAATTTTTTTTATACTTGACTCATCCGAGTTTTATTTTTCAAATAAGAAAGTCTCTATTACTTGAATGGTCGCCTAGCCTGATACTATTCAATGTGTTCTTAAATGATAAGACTTAGGTCGAACAAAATTTTAATATTATGAATATTTATAAAATTTTTGATATATTTTATACTGTAGTTATTTTAATAATAGTCGAGTTATTTTTGTTACAAAATCTGATTGTTCATTATAATGAAAAAAAGTCCCAACCAGTTAATTCGTAACAAATTTTTATTGCAAATTCGTTTTTGTGTCGTATGCATTCGTTAATATAATCGGTACACCTAAGTTCAAGGTCGCTAGTTTATTTTTACCAAATTTTGATAAGATGTGTCCGGAATATTTTTGTTGGCGTGAAATAATAAAATTGATGACGAACGTCATGATTTTGTACTAAAAATAATTTATATATGTATAAGTGAACCTTTCAAATATTTTGTTATATTATTATTGCACTGTATATATTTTTGTTACAAAAAAAATTGACTGATATAGTACGAAAAATGTACGATCGGGTCTTGTATTATTTTTGGCATTTTGTAAATAATGTTTAAATAAGCAGATCTCAACTAATGTAAAATAAATATTTTCTATGAACTTTTTATGCATTTTTATTTATTTACCATCTCCAGCACTGGTTTTTTTATTTTAAAAGGATAAATGACTCTATTGACCGAACATTTTACTGCCAAATATGACCATTGAAAACTCGGGGATAAAATTTAGTATATTGTGTCACAAAGGCAAAAAATGAGCTTCGGCAGCTTAAGACTATTCGATTGGATGGGACTGGAAGTAAAAATGGATAATCTACAAATTTGCCTGAAACTTTTTTTTATTCAATTTCTACAGTTCCTTATTTAGAGCAAAACTAACGCCTATGACATAACAATTCACAAAATCGTATAATTAGGTAGGTACATACTCCACAAGTCTATATTCCCATTTAAACAATAGGGGGTTGTACCTGTCATTCGAAGAGGGTTGAAGGTAGAGATCACATTTTCACGTTGAAAAATATCAATTTATAATTAAAATTTGACATGTGGTATTTTTTATAAATCTATAAAGTAACCGAAATAATGAATTTATTCCGTTTGGCTTTTACACACTGTATACGTAAAATTATGAACTGATAAATTGAAAAAAAAATCCTTCCAATCTCTCAAAGTTTGAATTCCTCTTATTCGTTTATATTGTCAAATGATATTTTATTTTGCACACCGTGTACACTAAAATATGTGTACATGGTGGCCTAAATTATTCCTTATATTATTTTTATATGGATTTTTCAAAGAATAATTTATTTTGCGCACCATATACGTATATCTGGTGACTATATGTTAATTTACCTGGTCATTATAGATCTGATGAAAGAAGATAACATATTTGGATTACATTATTTAAGAAAAATTAAATGAGTCTATTTACCCCGTTTGGCTTTACATACTGTATCCTTAAAAATATGAATTGATAAATGAATATAAAATTATTCCTTCCATTAATACTTCATATGGATTGTCAAATAATATTTTATTTTGCACACTGTGTACACAAAAATATTTATACATGGCGGCCCAAATTATTACCAATTTTATAGTACTGCTTCAGGTAAAATTCATCCAATTTTGCTTCGCTTCAAGGTAATATTTCACACATATATTACAAAAAACCTATTTAGAGTTGTCTTAACTTTCTTCTAATATTTTATATTTATTGTCAAAGAATATTCAATTTTGCGCACCATGTACATAAAAATCCAGGCCATTATAGACCTAATGATAGCCTATTTCGCTTAGATTATTTTTAAAAAATAATTAAATCGAGTGTCTATCCGTTCGGCTTTTACACACTGTATGCATACACATAAAAATATAAATTGAAAAACAAATATGAAAATCCTTCCAATCTCTCAAAGTTTGAATTCCTTTTATTAGCTTATATTCGTAAGTCAAATGATATTATTTTGCTCACCGTGTACAAAAAATATTTATACATGGTGACCCAAATTATTTCTTCTCTTATTTTATATTGATTGTCGAAAATATTTTATTTTGCACACCGTGTACACAATAATATTTATACATGGTGGCCCAAATTATTCCTTCTATTATTTTATATGGATTGTCTATTTCATTTTTGGATTGTCTAATATTTTATTTTGCACACCATGTACAAAAAAATATGTATACATAGTGGCCAAAATTATTCCTTCTATTATTTTATATGGATTGCCTAATATTTTTTTTGCACATCATGTACACAAACATATGCATACATGGTGGCACAAATTATATCTTGTATTATTTTATACGGATTTTTCAAAGAATATTTTTATTTTATTTTGCCTCACCATGTACACAAAAAATATATATACAAGGTGGCCCAAATTATTCCTTCTATTATTTTATTCATTGTCAAAAATATTCTATTTTGCACACCGTGTACACAAAAATATGTATACATGGTGGCCCAAATTATTCCCAATTTTATAGTACAGCTTCAGGAAAAATTCACCCAATTTTGTATCGCTTCAAGGTAATATTTTACACATAATATATTGAAAAAAACAACTTATTTAGAGTTGTCTTAACATTCTTCTAATATTTTATATTTATTGTCGAAGAATATTTTATTTTGCGCACCATGTACATAAAAATATTTGGTGACTATATATTAATTGACCAAGCCATTAGGGACCTAGTAAGCCTATTTTGTTTAGATTATTTAAAAAAATTAAATCGAATGTCTATCCGTTTGGCTTCACTGTATACATAAAAATATGAATTGAAAAATTGATATAAAAATCTCTCAAAGTTTAAATTCCTTTTGTCTATATTTAATTGTCAAATAATGATACTTTATTTTGCACACCATGTACAAAAAATATTTATACATGGTGGCCTAAAATATTCTTCTATTCTATTATTTTATATTGATTGTCAAAAATATTTTATTTTGCACACCGTGTACACTTTTGTATACATGGTGGCCCAAATTATTCCTTCTATTATTATATGGATTGTCAAATATTTTATTTTGCACACCAGAACACAATTTTATTCTGCACACCATGTACACAAAAGTATGCATACATGGTGGCCCAAATTATTTCTTCTATTTTATACGGATTTTTCAAATATTTTATTTTGCTCACCATGTGCACAAAAATATGTATACATAGTGGCCAAAATTATTCCCTATTGATAGTCGAAGAATACTTTATTATGCACACCGTGTACATGTATACATGGTGGCCCAAATTATTCCTTTCATTTTATATGGAGTGACAAAAATATTTTATTTTGCTCACCGTGTACACAAAATATATATGTTGGCCCAAATTATTCCTTCTATATATGGATTGTCTAATATTTTATTCTGCTCACCATGTACACAATTTAAACTATTCCTCCTATATTTCATATGGATTGGCTATTTTATTTTGCACACTGTGTACACAAAAATATGTATACATGTTGGCCCATATTCCTTTCATTTTATATGAGTATCCGAATATTTTATTTTGCTCACCTTGTATACAAAAATATGTATACATGGTGGCACAAATAAGTATCAAATAATAACTTAATTTGTACACCATGTACACAAAAAATTTTGTTTTGATACTCTAAAAGAAGAATTGTGAACTTGGACGACAATATCCAAGTTCTTATAGCTTGTTAATCGCTAGGCGAACGGCTGATAAACGTTACCGTGGCATGTCTTCTCAACTTTTCTCAATATGTACAGCTCTCGAGAAAAGGAGTAGAGCACCACAGCCCTTTATGGTTTATCCACCCTGGCTATGTTTAATTAAAACGCTAATGGCCATACAGAACCAATAACGTGTGGTCAACCATAGAGATACTACATAGTAATACCTCAATGGGTCCGACGCTGTCCAGTGTTAACTGAACTGTGCATCAGACGATTCTAAGCCACGACCGCCAGGTATCAGCAATTAGGTAAAATTACTTTAGCAAGCGCGATAAGTAAGTAACTGCTGACATCTCCGGGGGAAGGGATAGACTAAGTAGGTTATCGATAAACTTTTCTGCATAGTGGAACTTAAGTACAAATATTGATAACGTTATTTTCCCGACAGGTGGAGGTGGAGAATATTTATAAATATAATGTAACATAAAAATACAATCAATTTTTATTTGTTAGAGAAAATTCAACATCTTTGAAAGATAGTAGATCTTTTTTAAATTATTAATTAAAAATCATAACATTTCTTTACACTACCTACTTTTAGGTATATGTATAGATATTGAAGCACAGTTTATGTGAAAAAAATGTTATTCACTGGTAGTTACTATAAATAAACTAAGAGTGGTCTGACTATATTTCTTTTGACGAAATAATTATTGATTATTATCAAAACTGTCAAAGTTTCTGTTCCATCTTTATTTTTAATGTTTAATTCAATTCAAAACTGTCAATTCTTCATTCAAAATTATTTCCTATATAATAAATATATAAATAAATAATAATATCTGTCCCTGATTAATTTAATACTGACATATTCTTCTGTACAATTTTTAAAATTGTAATATTTATATTTTCAACACAGGTAAGATTTTATGCTTCCAGATACTGTTGGGGTTCTTCGTTCCAAGATAATTTTTTGGTAAAAGTAGCCAGTAACAAAAAAATACTTATAATAAATAAATAATTAGTAAAAAAGACCTGTCTAATAAACCGTCTAGAGTAATTTCTGTCTATTGTCATAACATCGATATTCAGGGTGACCCAATAGTTCGTACAAAGAAGATGGAGAATTATAAAGGGTCTAAACATAATTATATAAATGTTGCCTCACTTCCTTCGTTAACGAACTATAGGACTATAAAGTTAGCGTTACTCACAATACTTTTTCGTCAGATTCCTAAAGGCTATGAAATTAATAATTACCAGCTTCGATGGCAGTTGATTTCTCGTCCCAAAAAAACCCTCCAGACGAATTTTGAGCATTTCGAAAATATTGAAGCAAGGGGTAGGTATGGAAATATTTAATAATAAACTGGTTTCGCTAACTTCCCTATTGGTGGGAATAATGGACTCAAAATACACTGGAACATGTAAAATTTTCCGCTGAATCGATTGGTCAAGACTAGAACGTTCTATCTATCATATTAGCCGAGCTATGAGTATCTTCAGTTTTGAAAAGTGGATTTTCGAAAATTATGAACTGATAAATAAATAAAAATCCTTTCAATCTCTCAAAGTTTGAATTCCTTTTATTAGATTATATTTTAGTCAATGATTATATTCAATTGGCAAATAATATTTTATTTTGCACACCGTGTACACAAAAATATACATACCTGGTGGCCTAAATTATTCTTTATTCTATAGTACCAGCTGTTTTTGTATGTAAATCAGTCAATTTGTAAATAAATCGTATCGTTCGAGATAATTTGATAACTTATAACATCAATAATTGATACATAAATAAATGTTCAAGCTCGATTACAGTTTACCTTTGAGTTGACCTTTTCGACAATCACCCAGTACAAAAACAATAATTTGTTTTCACGTACGTACGTAAGTGCTACGCGATACGGCTGTTAGTTATGCAACTGTTTGAAGTGAGACAGAGAATCCCTAGGTGGGCGAGAATGAATACATAACAGACGGATAGGGGCCAATCACAGACGGCTTGGGACTTACCTCCTTTGTCATCAATGGGATGCGGACGAGTCCATGTTTTGGGTAAAAGGAGCGAGCGCATTTCTATAATTTCTGATAAACAAAATAAATGGTTTATTTAAAATAAGTTTTGTGTTATATTTCGGATAAATTCAGTTTAAAATTAGTTAGTAAGATATTTTTAGAAATATATAATATCAGAGTGGGTTGTTTGTTGTATTTGTATTATCAGGCTTCACCCCAGTAGTATTAATTGGACATTCCATAGTGTAGTTCAGCTGACTTTGTGTAGTGAGTTCCGAGTAAGAGTAGTAGAACAGCCGGTGCCGAGGTAGGTGGATCGTCTAATTTATCCTTTAGGAACCAACCGGTTTGGAAAAAAAATATTTTTTTACATCAACCACCATTTATAGAATGAACACGGGAGTCTGTAACAAATTTTAGTGAAACTTGTTAACTAATAATCATCCAAAGTGGCGGACAATACGGGATCTCGGACGCGAAAAGAAAATATGCTAAAATTTCTCACCCACAAATTAAGAACTCATTCTATTAGTGAAGATAATTACGCTGGAAAGGTTTGTACACCCTATTTACATATATTACATAGTATTTTTTTAACCTCGTTGAAGGTCACTGTGAGTAAAAAATGGCTGCTATGCTGCTTCAAAAACCGAGAACAAAGGAATGGTAATATTTCGGCTGTAGCTTTCTCATCCGTCAAAAATTCAATTCCTTTACTAGATCATCCCACGCACATATTTTACGAGGTTAATTTCTTCTTCAAATCATCGATAAAATAAAATATCCACTATGGAAAATTATTTCATTTCAAATTTGCCGGTCGTTTACTGTAATTTTCTCAATGAAGAATCAATGTCAGTTTTGTTTTCTATTTATTTATTTTGTTTATAGGTCGATGAAGACCATGATTCAGGTACGGAATCCGATGAAGAAATAGATGAGCCAGAATTGGGTAAGCTCTTAATATATACCCTTTTGCCTTTTCTATTTCTATTAAGTATATACCTAGTAGGTAATGTCCAAGCTTAATTACTTTTACTAGGTAGTTATAAAAATCCTACTAGTAAAACAATTAAAGGTATGTGCTTCAATTAACTTTAATTTGTAAACTAGGCCATTGCTTTTGATTCAACTTCTACATAAATCCAGTGACTATAACAAGAATTCTTGTTATAGTCACTGATAAATCACAATTTCTTTGTCCAAATAATGGTCCTGTTGAAAGCCTGTAAACCTACCTACTTCACAATTTCTGTCAATATAGACGTATGTTAATGCCTAAACAGGCCCAAAGGACGAAAATACAACCATTAATTTCACTTTTTGCTATGGATTTGATTAGAAACCATGACAAAATTCCCAGAACCCTAACCTTCGCAACATAGTCGTGCTCTTTATCAGTAAAAAATGGGTAAAATTAAATTTAAATATTTCTACATAAAAATAAAAAGATCTGGCTTGAAGATAAGGACTTATTAGTAAAACACGAGTGAATCTTTTAATAGGTGAAGATAAGAAAAAATATACAAAATTTTATCTCGGTTTGGGAAAGGTTTTGTGTCACCAGCTCAAATGTTAAATGAATGAGAGGCTTGTAAAAGAAAAACATTTATTTTATGCTATACAGTAATTTTTTTACACCTAGATGTCCCTGATTATTATAAACCTAGCAACATAAACAAAGAAAATCCTTATCTTAAAAAAAATTGAAGTTCTGGCTAAAAAAAAACCACCATGTAGATGCACTTGATGTATTTTGAAAGAGATTGTGCTAAGTAATGTCTGTTTGAGTGTGTGCGTGCTAAATTTAGCTTGCGTTTGCGAATTGTAGAAGCGTGGGCTCATATAATCACTAATTGTTACTTTTATATCCTTTCTTATTAATGATTATTTTGTTATTTCTACTTAATCTCAAATCTTTGTCAGATTTTATTTAATGTTTTTATTTCTTGAAATATAATAAAAAAACAGAAGGTATCAAATAATACATTTTAAATTGTTTTAACTTTTATTTAAATAAAATTATTTGCCAGCAGGTAATTACTTAACTAGTATAAAATTGAGATTTTAAGGTGTGTAAAATGTACACTTGCCAGTACCGTTGATAAGGCTAAGGCCAGACCTGATTGCATTGGCAATTCTATAGCTGAGAAGGTAGACATGTTCACTATGTTCTGGTGTTATTTTTATGTTTCACAATTGAATTGATTTCGGCGAGTTTTTACAATGATTGGAATAAACCAATAGAAATATCTGTTGTATTGCCCTAGAGTGAAACATCTTATATTTTATTCTGTAACCTTTGTCTAAACTCTAGCGGGTTCTTCTCATGCAAAACGTAGTCTACCACATTTAGACTCAGTTTGAATTTGTAGGTTTGCTAATTTTTTTATACTCTACATACACTGACAAATTTGTTTACAAAAGAAACCTCCAATTCCTTTTTTTTAACGGAACATCCTCCTTTGTATATTTTTTTCTTAATATGCATTTCTAATATCCTTTGAATTACTCACTCTACATTTTGGTTTTCTCTGTGTCGTATGGTATTACTAAACATATACCAATTAATCGTTCTAGTCGTTATTGGTAGATAATTTGTAAATTAGAAAGTGTAAAAAAGAATCAACCTTAAGTATTACAAATTGCCGTTCATCGGGGCGTTAAATTCGAAAATAAATAAATAAAATAAAAACAATCACATACATATATGTGAGTTAACCTACATCTGTAATGGATATTCAAATGAACGCTTTGTAGTATATTGTAGAGGTGGGTATATAATTATGAAAAATATGTTTATTTCCAAATTTTAGTTATAAACAATGTGAGTGATTTGCATAAAGGCAACAAGCCATAAAAAACTGTACGCCACTGTTAAAACGGAAACGACTATTCGCCATTTGCGGCCTCCTATTTGGGCGCAAACTTATTTGGTAAATGCTTCTTCCTGTCTGTTTTATGTTCTAAGGGTTTTTATGTATTTGTCATACACGCTATTATAGAGAGACAACCTAAACAAAATGTTGATTTTCCTGCCCTACAATCTTAAACCTTTCCCCAGAGCCTTGACTCGCAAACTGTACATCAAATTTTACCAACAAAATGTTGATTTTCCTGCCTTATAATCTTAAAACTTTGCCCCTTGCTCAGGTCCTTGATTCGCAAACTGTACATCAAATTTTACCGACAAAATGTGGATTTTCCTGCCCTACAATCTTAAACCAAAGGGTACTAGCTGTTCTGTAAATGCTTCTTCGCTGACAGCCATATCCGATTTTTCCTTTACTTTCTGACAAAAGCTGAAAACGGTATAGCCACATAAATGGTTGGCCCTTGAAATCTTGTGATTACAATGAGCTAACTATGAAAAATGTGGCTATTCTTACTAACGGTTAAAAAGAAGCATTGTATCCTTTATTAATAGTTCTGTACCTCTTTCTTTCTTTGTTCAATTTAACAAATAAATTATGAGGCTGGACGATTGAAAAGTTCCTAAACTAAATAATGTATGGTCAATTATGAATTATACAGGGTGAAATTTTTAAATTAATAATTTATTACACTTGAAATATTGGTACTTTTTTAAATTAGCTAAATATGGATTTATCAAAAATCTAAACTAAATAATTATTAGACGTATTTGTATATTAAACAAAACCTACTACGCCCATGAGAATTTTATCATAAATACCTAAAAATTGACTGAAAACGCCAATAATTAGACAAAATCGGTAAATAATGTGGATTGTTTTCTATTCTGTCAGTTGTTGATGTGTTGACAGTTTATACTGAAAATCTCAAGAACTAAGTAAAATCTTTGTCAAACACTCTTTCCTTGTCGACATAACAATGAAATATTTTACTGAGACTCACCGAATTGAGATTTTAATGATGATCGAGTACGGGGATAACTGCAGAAGTTAAGTTGAAGTGGCAAACTTATTTAATCACAGGTATCCCGAATTGCCAAATATTTCACAAAGTACTGTGTCTAAAATTCATACACAATTCAGAGAACTTGGACATGTCAAACCATTGAAAAGAAAACCACACTTCGTTGAAGATGATCTGAAAGTGGATATTTTGTTAAGTCTCGAAGAGAATCCAACTTCAAGTACACGTCAAATTGCCCGTGAAAATAATGTTAGTCATACAACTGTTCTAAGATGTCTTCATAAAGAAAAACTTCATCCCTACAAATCAACTTTTGTGCAGAAGTTAACAGAAGACGAATCAGATCGTAGAATGGATTTCTACGAAAGATTGATGAATAAGCTGAACAGAAATGATATAGCTCTTGGTACTATTCTTTTTTCTGACGAATCAACATTCACATTGAATGGAGAGGTAAACCGACAGAACTGTAGATATTGGTCAGCAGAGAATCCTAATTGGATGCTTGAGACACATACTCAGTACCTTCAAAAGGTGAACGTTTGGGCCGGTATCATAGGCGACGATATTATTGGTCCTATATTTATAGATGGAAATTTGACAGCTGAAAAATATTTAAATATGCTTAGAAATGAAGTTATTTCTGCGTTGGCAAACTTATATCCCAACGCAATAGATCCTAGCTTACCGAATGAAAATGTTTGGTTCCAGCAAGACGGGGCAACACCCCATTATGCTTTAATGGTAAGAACTTATTTAGATGAAATCTTCCTCAATAAATGGGTTGGACGAAGAGGTACTATTGAGTGGCCAGCTAGATCGCCCAACCTTACGCCGTTAGATTTTTTTCTGTGGGATTATCTCAAGAACAAAGTATATGCAACACAACCAACTAGCATTGTAGACCTCAAAGATAGGATAACTACAGAAATACGGAATATTTCACCTAAAACTTTAAACAAAGTTAAGGAGAAGTTCTATAGGAGACTGTGCTATTGCCAACAACGAGGTGGAGAACATTTTGAGCATTTATTTGAATGTATTAAAATCAAATACATCAGGTATTTTATGTATGTGTTTAATAACTGTAAAAAAAATAGTTTGTTGGAATCGGTTCATTAAGTGGATTCCAAAAATATGCAAATATACAGGGTGTTTCATTAAAAAAACAACACCGACTATGGCATACTTGCGTGAATCACCATGTACATTTACATTTATGTTTACATAACGCACCACTCAATTTAAAAGAATTTATTTTAATTTTAAAAGAATTTTATTCCATAAGTGGTTACCACACTGTATATCAAAAAGCTTGGCTATTTTCAACAGTCAAACGAAATAACGAAAACTAATTTAAATAAATATCAACTTTTGGGACAAAGGAAACTGCAATTATTATTATTATAGGCACTTGCTCTGACCGGGTGTGTAACGTATCACCAGCAGATACAGGATGTTCGATGGAGAGCCCCGGTCCCGATCAACATGACGCTCATAGTTCCGAAGAGGAATTGGAAGTTATCAACAGTAATAGCAAATTAAGACGGTCTTCGGCACCACCGAGACCCTTAAGGGCAGCTTCTGTTTGTCTACCGGAAAAAAGAAAATGGTCCCAAATTGGAGACACGCAAAATCGAAGGTATATATATCTAAATAATATAAAATTGTAAGTCGTTTAACCAACTTTTCTATTTAAAGGATTTTTGCTTAGACGTTTTACATATTTTCTCAGGTATACACCCGAAAATGAAGAGAATATATCTCATTATAGCAATCTGTCGCCATCTCCGTGTTCGCCATATCAATCCAAACGTTGTAGTAGCTCAGAAGACGCTGCCCATCCCATCGAACATTCTGGTTCGTCCGACGAAGAGGTGAGCATTAATTGGCGCAGTCAATAGGATGTGATAATTTTTGACGGTTTATTTTTTTCAGGTGCACCAGTACTTGAATACGCGTACCGCTCCTGTGCAATTTCGAACTTCACCACCGCTGGAGGCGGTCAAACCGGAACGAAGAACGATTGTTAGTAAGGTGCGTTCGATGAGTCCACCTGCTAAGCTACTCCACTACGAGGATTCTCCGAGAAAAAGAACCAAACATATGAAACATGCACATATCCAGAGGCCCTATCTTGATTTCGAAAAAATGCAACAGGTAATCAATTTTTTAAGTTAGGACTGGAAATTTCATTGATTTTCTTTTTTATTTTAGATGAAAACGAGGTCGGTGACAGCTTGGCGTCATACGACTGACCATACGGGAGAATTATCGGTTTTTTGTTGGTGAGATCAACTTAAAGGACGATCTCAATCGTCCTGCGATTCAGCCGAATACGTAGATGTTGACAATGTTCCATCTTGTTCACGACCCGATACTCCTTCATAGTTTTAACCCTCTAATGCACAGCTCCGCCTTAAGGCTGACATCTTTTTTACATTAATTAATTCATGGGGTAAATGCACAGGTCCGCCTACAGGCGTATGATATTTTTTTTCATTTAGAAATTTCTTTTTTTCAAAATACCGTTCTAATGTCGAATATATATTTTTTTAACCCAATAGCATCCTCTTTCTTAATTTTTTACCTAAAAAAAATTTATGCATTGGAGGGTTAAATAGATTTTTCTAACCATACTAAAACTACTAAAAAAGGACGTTCCCGTGGGTTTTGTATAATGATATAGGGTGGAATGGAAAAATAAAAAAAATAAATATATATAAATATATAAACCAAAACATTTATATCAAAGTTTAGGGATAAACGGGTACATATATATTTAGTTCTCTTTTTTAATAAAAGGGCTTTGGAATAAATTATTTTTAAATTTTGGAAAATTAAAAATTTATTTTTTGGTGGAATGGATTTGAAGGATATGTGAGCTCGACTATAATTTAAATTTCTTGACAAAATTATTTTGGTTTAATAATTTTGTAGGACATCCTGAATAGAAAGTTTTATGATAGACTGATGATGTATATAATGTGAAAATAATATCGACTTTTTTTAATAATAGGATTTATAATATTAACGATCTCAATAAAAATAAAATAAATTAATAAAAATTTTTTGATTCAGCAACGCACAAAAATTACTGTAACTAAACAATAATTTCTGCTAGTACGCCTCTGGCGTAGACAAGACAGTCGTTGCTGTCAACTGTCAAACGTCAAATGTCACTTTCTTGTCACATCATAACAGATGAAGCAAAACTTTTTAAAATAAAAATAAAAATTATTATTTGATCGCCTCTCCGATTTAAAAATTGTTCTTGTTTGAAAGTTGATAACATTTTTATTTAAAAATGTAATTTTACCAATACACTGTACGTAGATTTTTTATATCTCTATTGTAAATAATTTTCCATATACAGCATGTCCACGGATGGAAAATCCTTAGGTGAAAAATTTTTAAAAATTATTTTAGGGAAAAATGTTATTCTTGATAAAAAGTTTCGCTTGTTCTGAATCGAATGGCGTAGACTAGAACCTTGCAAACCTCAAGGTTCCCGAGATATTAGCCAATATGTGAAGAAATGTCAAATAAGTCCCAGGTTTTCATAAAATTGACCATAAAATGGGACGGGCTTTAAAAAACTTGAATTTTATTTCATTTTATGGGGTTTCAGAACAAGCAAAACTTTTTATCAAGAATAACATTTCTCACTAAATCAATATTTAAAAATTCTTCACCTACAGGATACTCCATCAGTGGACACGCTGTATATCGAATCCGTAATAATCGGATTTGTTTTTATTAAATTGTCAAATTTAATGTTTAAAAATGCCGAAAATTGTTATGTAAATATAAAACGTAATCATGAGTTTTCAATAGCAACGTAATCGACCTTATCCAAGTACGTCATCTGTCACCGGACAAACTTCACACTAATGATGATGACGTCACTTGGAAACGCTCTATCGCTTTACAAATTCTAATTTCAAGCAATAGGGTTCCAATAAAAGTTATTCTCGACAAATGACAAGTTTCTGCTTGCATCATGATTTCCCATTGATTAACACACGTAACGCTACTCCAATAAAAGAGAAGATGCTTGTGCGAAACGAGCAGCGTTGCCATTTCTGGTGCTAAACTGATAAGTTTCTAAAATGCGTTAATGCTTTCCGTGTTACGAAATCTCATTGGCGCTGCTAGACATGTAGGTAAGGTTGGTGTTATTGATGACATGACAATTGACAGGGAGGTTAATTTAAAACCTCGACCTTATCTACATATCGAACAGGAACTGTATTTATTAAGAATCATCGAACTTCAAATACTAATGTTTAGCTATTAAAAATGATGAATAGAAAAAAACTTTTTTCGACAAATTGTGAAACAAAATGACTTGAATATTTTTGTACAAATCGTGTATTCTGATAATATACTGTGAATATTTATTATGTATAAAAAGGTAGATCTCGGTGTTTTTAAAGTAGATTTTAGTTTACACACTTTTATATCAATTATAACAATCTCAGGGGCTGAACGAAATGGAAATAGAAACAAAGCAGATACATTATAGTTTATCTCATTCTAACCCACGAAAATAACATGCAATAGCCATTGTCATCTGATTGATTATTATCACTGATCGTACACAATTCAAATTTGACGTTAGTGCATTTTGAGGTTATGTGAGTTGTTTTTAGCTTTAGTTTTTATTTCTATTATTACGTTCATTGGAGGGTATATGAAACCGTTATGGGTACTAATAATTTGCCTCAAAACTGCCCTTCACATTTTGAAATTTATTGTTAGTTGCCCCAATAAAAAGCTTAATAATTGTTATAACGTAATCAAAATGAGTGTGAAGAATGTTCGTAAATTATTGTTGTTTATTAAAAACGTAGATGAAACAAATTATATATTATGTAGGAGAGTCCCAAGAGACAAATTGTGAAAGTGTGAAACTGTTGATATTTTGAAGGATGGTAGAAAAGAAGATGAAAATTTGATACATTATATTGTATAATCTAAATCACGAAAAAAATGATTATACTTACAGTGCAAAATGTATAATTTCAACTACTTACTGTGAAATCTTCTTTTTATGTTAGTTTTGTGAGTATTACCTATTTTACTGCAACACATTTCATTTGCCCACATGGCTTTGGATCCATCCAAATCCATCTATATATGCGCACAGCTGTTCTGTAACAGTTCTGTTATTCTTTTATAGATGGCGCAGCTGATGCTGAAGCCCGATTTAAAAAAATGGGATGAATAGTCTTTGCTCTAATGCTTGATTATAAAATTTGAAATTGGGGATGAAGGAGCCTATGGACTCTTTTCTATGATAATGCAATAAAAGCATTAAAAGGAAATGATAAAATTGGTAATACAACAGGTTTAAACCAGTGATATAATTGAAATTTTGTTTTTTGTTAGGTGAAATGTCAATGTCAAACATAGTTGCGTTATTTGCCACTTAACAAACTTTGAAATTTTGGAAAACTACGACTACAGATTGTTGAGTATAATATTGCATAATTGCACAAAATTGTGCAAGATTGATTTGATCTATTTGTGATATAATCCATAGTCATATAGAAATTAAACTTAGTACCTTGAAAACTATTATATATAATATAAGAGATCGTAGGAATTTTTGAGATGAAATATTTTAAAAAATTTGACAATTGGCAAATACGAGGGTAAAACGAAAATTAGTATCCACTTTTTATTTTTGATGCATTATTTGTAATTTTTGTAATTGGGACGGAAAATATTGTCAAGAGTAAGATCTTACCTCTCTAATAGTGCAAAATTGTGGAAATTATCCCACAGGATGTAACCCAAAAAAGGAAATAGCAGAAATTTAACGTTGCCAAGTTTCATCAAGTATAGTTAACTGTCATTATTTTTAAAATAGTTTTTAACAAAATCATACGATCTAACTTATTTCTATATGTCTATTGTCGCACATTATATTTAATTGCATAATGATTAATATTAAGTTTTAAGTGTTTTTTATCAAATCTTTTGGTCCAATAAATATTTTATACTGTGTGTCTCACTATTTATTATCCTTTTACACCAAACGAACGCTACAAATTTAACCTGGAATTTCAATATGATTATTTGACAAGGTCTTTGACAACTAATTTTCCAGCGCCAGTAATATGACCTTCAGATTAAATTAATTTGTTATAATATGGCGTATTTAATGCACGGTGGAGGAAATAAAGAATTGCGGCATCATTTGGAAAATAATAAAGTAAGTTTGTGCCATAAGAATTTACGTTTAAGCTGTTTGAATTAAATTTGAATAGAATTTTTCAGATAACCGTGAGTTGATAGGAATTCGGAATGGTATTAATCTGTTGGAACATGTTCGACAATCCAGAAAAAACTCGGAATGTCCGATCTATATACACGAATACAGTAAAATTCCGAGTTGCAGTATAACCAACAAAAATTTCGTTAATATTAAATCGATAAATAATCAAAATCCAAAGAAAATGTTGAACAAATTAGAAGAAACGTATTGGGCAACTTGGAAGCCTAAGAAAAATAAAAATAAAGACGTTGAAAAGCCGAAAACGCCATACAAACCACAAGCTAGAAAAATAAAAAACGAAGAAGTTGAAAAGGACAATACACCCTATGGCGATGTGGCTGGAGAATTAATACAATATTTTAATAAACCAAACTTTCATTCTACTGGTTCTGACTCAGGTAAAATATTTCTTATAGGTATATACACTTAGTGTATAAGCAATTTTGTTGTAGAGGAAAAAGATATTCAAAGCCAACATAAAATCATTCCTCCACTTAAACCTACTGGAAAAATCAGACAGTTTCCCGAGAAAATAAATAACGATCTGCCAGAAAAAACCGTAGATGAACAGTTCTTGGACAAAACAGTTCTTTCCATAGACTCCAATTCTTCTTCGACCACTGTAAAGTTGAATTCCGACGAACCTGTTACTTCTAGTCACATTTCTCTCGATGGCAAAGATGACAGTTGCATTAATAACGAACTAAAACTATTCAAACACACCGATTCGTTTGTTATTAACGAAAAAAAGAAGCTGGAGCCGAAGCAGAATCATTTTCAACAACCGAAGTGCATAAAGTTGTATAAAAAATCGGGAGTTAATAATTATGTAAAGGGCGGTTCCTATCCGTTGAAGATGTCGAAGAAGAAAGATTTGTCGTCGAACAGAAATTTTAGATTAGGGCCACCGGGGCAGCTTATTGTTACTGGTAGTTCTTACAACAGAGCTATTAAATAGAAATGATTAGAAATATTGGAAATGTTTTGTTAGTTTTATTTTATTAGTTATTTAACCAACAAGTGTATCGAGATAATTTAATGTCCAATATTGTTAATTTTGCCCTTTTAATACTTGTGTTAGTTACAAAGCTTTTCCGACGACTCTATCATTTTTTAAGGTGTCATTGTATGTTTGGTTGCCTATACCATATGTATAAGATGTGCGTTTGGTTGCCTATACCACATGTATAAGATGTGCGTTGGGTTGCCCATAGAAAAGTCGTTTATTAATGTAAATCGTGCTCATTAAAGTATGATTTTGTCTAATTTTGGGAACGATAATACACTGTCGACGGAAATAGTTGTTTAACCAACAAGTGTATTAATGAGGGCCATTAACAATCGAGATATTTTAACGAGCAGAGCGAGTGCGAGGCATGATGACAGTCACTAAGAATCACTAAAATATTCTAATATTCTGAAGAAATCCCTTATTTTTATTCTACATGTGTGATTATATTTATTTTAGTAAAAATATAAGTACAAAATGTAACCATCCGCCATCTTATCTCAAACACCAATCAGAAGAGAGTGACGTCGTACTTTCGCAAATATCTATGCTCCGAACATCTGTTTGAAATTTTCTTTGTTGTTTGTTGGTTTTGCTTGGCTCATGTGTCAAGTGTTTGAAGTTTGACATTGACGATTTTACCACAAGACAAAGATCATAGATAACCTATCGACACAGATCACCTATAAATGGTATTTACGAATTAATGATGTCATAGACAGACGCCATTACTATTCTAGCGTTTCGGCGCATAATTTGAAATGTGTTTTTAAAAGTTGAATTTTTCCTTTAAAAACTTTTTTTCTCACAGAAATATCATTTATTGTAGATAAAGTATATACGTGAAAACATCGTGGAGCAATTTTTCAAAATCAGTCATCTTGTTTCATAGGTAAGTACTGTCAAAAATAAATAATGACATTGAAATGTCACAGAGATGGTCGCTGGTTCAAATGTCACTGTTTTCGTTTTCTTAAATTATTTTTTGGATGTCTTAACACTAATAATTATTATAATTTTGTAGAATAATAAAATAAAACGATAGGTAAGTCAAAAACTAGAAGTATTCTATACTACGATTAATTTTTTGAAGACGTCATTGTATGTTTGGTTGCCTACACCACAGATGTGCGTTGGGTTGCTGCAGAAAATCGTTGAGTAATGTAGGTAAGAACGTTTCCATGAGAAATACGTAAGAACGAAGCTTTGTGTGAGTAGATTATTCTGTCAAAACATTTGTCATTTTGACATGTTCGAAAAAAGAGGTAAATTTTAGTGTCATGAATTCCCCGGTAATAAATATCCTAAAAAAGCGTATAGGTTCGAAAAATATCAATTTCAGAGAATGTTCGACTATACCACCTCCGAAAGAGCCCATAGTTACAATTTTGAATGCAGCCAGTGGAATCGGTAAAAACGTAGCTCTGTTGCTAAAACAAAGTCCTCACATAGGCGAGTTAAGATTGTACGATACCGATAAAGTAGTTTGTGCACTCGCTGAAGATTTGAGTCACATTGATACGAAAACAGAAATCAAATCTTACATTGGTACAACAGTTTTAAAAAATGCAATTATAGTAAGTTTAATTCAGTTTAATAATACATTTAATAACTAGTTAAACTTTTTTTAAAGGATGCACATGTTGTTATAACAGTTGGTGGTGAAAGAGAATCTTCCAAAGAGACTTTCAAAGCTACTTTTGATAAGAACGTTGATGATGTTCGACTCACTGCTTTTAATTTAACAGAATTCAATCCTAAAGCCATTTTTTGTATAGCCAAACCTCCAATAGAAGCATTAGTTCCTTTAGTTTCAGAGGTAAGACATTAATATAACTTTAAATAGAAGTAAAATAAACGTTTTAAAGGAATATAAAAAAGCTGGAGTGTACGACTGGAAGAAAATCTTTGGGATAACAAATTCTGCTTCAATGAGAGCAAACAGCATAATTGCTGCTAAGCGTAATCAAAAGCCAATAGATGTGATATGTCCCGTTGTAGGTGGTTTGAGCAATGATTGTCTCGTTGCTGTTTTATCTCAAGCCAAACCGAAAGCTGAAAACACGGTAAGTACATATTGATCAAGTTCCTTCTGCCACTTAGTAGGCAACCAAACATACTCAACATTTATATGTAAAGTAGGCAACCAATCTTACACTAAAACTGCTTTTTCTTAGGCAACCAATCATTTACGATAAGTTTTCAAAAGTTGGCTGCCGTGTCCAGGGTTGCCAGACAATTTTATTAGTATTTATTGTGTTGGTTTGTTGTTTCCATTTCATTCGCATTTTATAGTTTGTTATTCACTGGACATCTTCAAATTTATGTATTTAATTATAAAAATTTCATAACTTCTGCTCTTATTTTTAAGTGCAATAAACAACTTATCAACATAATTTTATGCCAACTACTGGAAAAAGTTACAACGTGGCAACGATGTAAAACATCTGTCATGATTTGTTATTGGGAAAAGAAGAATTCGATAGATGGCGCTCTGAAATGTCAATGTTATCTTAGCAGCGAGTAAAACAAATCAGCTGCCGTATAAGCCGTTTGTTATTTAAGTAGTTTTATTTTGCTGTTTTAGTTATTTTTAGTGTGTGTTTTGTAAAACTTTTGCTTTTTCTTTGATTGTGCTTTAGTATTTTGTGTTGTTAAACTAAATTTTGACTCCTAATATTTTTATTTTTGGAGTAATAAGTATGGTTGATATTTGTGAAAAGTACAACAAGCGTTCAATTAACTGTTTAGTTTTAGGTCTGATTTCGTGTTTTTATTTTATTTTTGATATAGGTAGTCATATCTACAAAAGTTGCAGAGAAGGTACGTTTGTATTGAGTAATATTTTAAATCTTCAATACCGACTTATTTTCTCTTTAATCTGCAATGAAAACAAAAAAAAGAATAACATAATCTATTCAATAATATCTCTGATTATATAAGAATACTACCTCCGAATTGATGACAGTTGAGTTAAATAGAAAAACACTGACACAAAATTAAACAAATGAAGTACGAATTTACGGTAATTACGTTGATTTGCATATAATACAACAACAATGCAAAACGAATACTTTTACACGAGAGCTTATTTTCCCGACATTCCAACGTTGCCAAATTTAGTAGTAACATAACAATATTGAAATAAATATGTAAATATCAGAAAATAAGAAATAGAAAACTAAAAAAAAAAACAAGAAAACCCAGGCCCAAACCCGGTTGATCTAAGTGTAACTATGTATAGAAATATCAGAAAATAAGAAATAAAAAACCAAAAAAAAATAAACCCAGCACCCAACCGGGTTTAGAATCTACGACCTCTGAGTTGTAAGCTCAATACCCTACCAACTGCTCTAATCAGCTCACATTCAGTCACATCGTATAGAAGGTTAAAGGCTGCTTGGACGCATGCGCACCTCAACTATAATACTAAATTTGACGTGGTGGGTGGGGGTGGAATATGTCGGGAAAATAAGCTCTCGTTACTTTTACTCGTTGCGACAGTTACATTTTTTTCCGCCAGAGGTCTCATTGAATTCTACTCCGCCCAATTGCAAACTTATCGTAAATAAACCAACACCAAAGCTGCATTTTTATGTGAAATACCTCATCATACAATTGTTTTAGCTTCCAGAACAGGATGTTCAAAAACAAATAGTCAAAAGTGAAGATGAAATACTAAAATTATACGGCGATTGTTCTGGAATGTGTTTGATGCCAGCTTTGGGTATATCTCGTTTTATAAATACGTTATTGAAAGCCCGTAACGGAGATACGAACTGTGTAGAATGTGCTTTCGTACGTCAAGCCAGTCACATTGGGAGTTTCTTACCTTATATGACGTCAATAGTGAAATTGGGTAAGTTTTCTAAGCGCATTTAACAAAAAAAAATTGAATTCAACGTTTTTGCTAGATCGACATGGCGTTTTGTCAACTCACATGCCCAAAATAAACGGCGAAGAAGGTCATTACCTGCATAAAGCTGCCGTTCACATAAAAGAATATATTCGACATGGAGAACGCTTCTGCACTGGGGAATCGCAAACTATAAACGAAATACCATCCGAGCAAATGAAAAAAGAACTCTCCGCTCACAGTTATATGAATAAACAACCCGAACCGAATTTGGTAAAAGCTACATGATTTTGTAAAACTTTGGTCAGTAAAATATAATTTCTAAAGCATTTTATTTTATTAAATAATATGATTATGTTTACCTATTTATCAACACTGGAAGAAGAGAATTTTTGACGTGTTACATATACAGTTAACAGCGTTAAAAGTTTATAATTTAATAGCTTCAGCTAGAGAGCAAGACAAGCCAGTACCATCAGGTTCTACTTGCAATGAAGTAATTTTTCCATCTTCGATGACCATGGAATATCTTTTGCTTCTAGAACCTCCGAGAGGAGCAATGTCTACAGAAAGATCCAAAGCTTTTGTTAGAGTGGCTGAAGGATCAGCTAGCATTCTAATTTTTCCTGATGTTTTATGTTCCTTGCCCCAAGCGGCCATCACAAAAGGATCATTTACTGATACACATACTATTTCATCGATTCCTTGACTTTTTAATTCTTCAGATTTATTAACATATCCAGGTAAGTGAGTCTGGAAGGGAAATAAATACATGTTCAATTGTTAATTAACACTCTGTATGTATGTATTTCCCATTATAATAACGAAAATAATTACTCACCTTGGAACAACCGGGAGTGAATGCACCAGGTACTGCAAAAACAATTATTTTTTTACCAGAAGATAGTTGAGCTAGATTTACTTTCTGAGTAGGCAGATTTTCGAATAAATCCACATTGGGAATTGAATCACCAACCTGAAAATAAAGTCATATAATTTTTACCCATTGAATTTCTAGTTACAACAATTAACCTTAAAATTGACAATTATATTCTAAAACGATAATATTCCTACAGGTTGTCACCAAATCAACTGTTAGGTAATTATTGCACCTGCATTCAATAAATAGGATTTTTTTCGTATTAGGAAACAGTATAAAGTTTGTTTTTATCCATAGTTACCTACGTTTTAAACAATAAGATCCAAAATTTAGATACCTAGCATTATGTAATATTAAATTAATTACCTTCACCATTTTTACAGAGGAAAGCTGTAAATATCGTTTAATATTAAGATTTAACTGTTGTCTGATTATTCCAGTAACGACTCCTTTGGCGCTTGTCGTGACATTCATTTTTTTAATATTTGTTTTAAAGGAAGTTCTTTCTCTTTTTAACTGATATCGATTACCCACGGAGTTTGTAAATAAGACAAAGATAGGCAAGGTCAAGGTTAGCTCCTAACTATCAAGAGCAGTTCGATTAGGCTAGAACTGTTTTTAAATCAGTTCAAGAACGGTGAAAACAGCTCTTGGTTCTGGTACTTGGTTCTATCGAAAAAGTATTCAAGTTTGGTCATTCCCGAACCATTCTGAACCATAACAGAATTGATTCAAAGTTGATACCTTTTTGAAAATGCGTAAATATGAATTCCTAAATGATTCAGGTATCGTCCGTGAACTATTTGTTCGAACACACCTTTTTAATCGTTGGCCTCGATGGGTCCTTCGGAAGCCAGTAACGGCAGGCTCTTGATGTTTAACCACAGAACTATCTCTATAGTTTGTCATATCCCTCTTCGTTGAAAAAGTTAAGCTATGACAACAGTTGTGAAATAGAATATTAATACATTTGGTCCTAA
>CAJUYI010001458.1:0-23677 GCA_910591695.1 Galerucella pusilla
TCTTAGACACCGACTGAGCTCTCGACTCTCGACTACATCTTGTGAACATCAACTAATATTAATTAAGATATAGCTCAAACTCGATTCGATATAATAGACAGCGGGCAATCATGTTTTAACAAGTTTTTGTTAAATAATCCGATTTGTACATTCCTGTATCAATCGGCTGGTTCTATAATACTTGTTCTTGCTTGTCGAGTACGATTGGGCGTCGAATGAGATAAACGAGTTTATGCACGTTTGTCTTATTCCTATTGGTGCGTGCTGCTCAGTGCTGCCAGACGTGAAGTAAGAAATTATCGAGCAGCGTTGACAAAATTATCGGATTTTTCAGAAAATTATGTTACACACAGAATAATTTAAAACAAGGGCCTTAATAAGAAAATATTATGCACGATTTTTTTAAAATTCATTTCATTAATAATAAAATGTTTCTGGTAAAATATAAAAACTTAAAAACATAAATAATGTGATAAAATATATTAAAAAAAGAAACAAAAACATACATTCTACTCATTTACTCTTCTAAACATTCCAAACATTTTTGAGTAAATTGGAACCTGATATCAACAAACTTATTGAACAGCATCAGATTCAACCTTCACATTAGTTTTTATATAAGAATTGATTATATTTGTTTTATTTTCAATAAAAGATACTCTGCCCGAATACTATAAAGTTTCAATAAGTACTTAACGGTTTTTAAGTATGTTTAAAAAGGGGGGCGTTAAAAAATAATTTATTCTTAAAGTGGGCAGTAGACAAAAAAAGGTTGGGAACCTAGGCTCTAAATAATATGACGCCACTGGTGGGTATATATTTGAAACAGATTGTTCTCTTTTTTGCGTACACCCTGTAACTCTGCTCTCTCGTCATTAACATTTTCGGTTCACTAAATTAAAATTATCCAATCTGAGATGTATAAATTCATATTTGGAAGTGATTTATACTCAAAGGGAGCTGATACATACAGGGGTTTTCATTAAAAAACATTAAGATGACTTTAAATGATTCACCCTGTATATTTCTAGCCTGTTATATAATTGAGCTTGAAAATAGTTTATTCATAATCGTCTTTAATCATTTCGCAAATGAAAATGTTTCACCATTCCTCAAAATAATGTGACGCCACTGGTGGGTATAGGTAATGTTGCAAACTATTTTAACGACACAGAGTGAACTGCATAAATAACTGACCAGCTTAGGTAAGGTTTGGGGTGAGTGGGACTATAAGGCCCTCCACTATATACATATGTATTTTGATACATTCTTATCCTACTATAGAACCAAACAAAAAGTTATGTCAAAATATTTTATTTCTCAACATATTCTCCTCTTAATTGGATACATTTATTACAGCGAACCTCCAACGTCTCTAGACCTTTAAAAAAAATGTTTCTTCTTGCTCTGCAAACCAGACCTCCACAGCTTTTATTACCTCCTCGTTGGAACAAAAATTGACGACCTTTTAAACTTTTTTTCAGTTGAGGAAAGAGATGATAGTCGAACGGAGCCAAATCTGGTGAATAAGGGGGGTGTTCTAGTAATTTAAACCCTGATTCACGAATTTTTTGCATGGCAACTTGAGATATGTGTGCGGGGGTGTTGTCCTGCAAAAATAAAACACCTTTGGATAGCTTTCCGCGTCTTTTCTCTTTCAATTTTTTCCCGTAGAGTGGTCAGTAATGTCGAATAGTAAACTCCGATTATTGTTCTACCCTTATCCAAAAAATCAGTCATGATTATACTCCATGGCAATCCCAAAAAACTAAAGCAAAAACTTTTCCAGCAGATTTTTGAACACGAAGCTTCTTAGGTCTTGGAGAGGACGGAGGACATTGATCACCAAGGGTATTAAGCATATCTTCGTAAATCTGCTTACCTCTTAACCCTTTTAAATACAGGTAGGTACTTGATGATGGCTCGATACTCTAGATATCAATACATTGTCGTATGCTCTGCTATTTATCATCTTCCAAACAAAGACGACATGTCCGACATTACAACTCTTAGCATAATGATGATTCGGATGATAGAGGTCAGTTTACCATTTGCTTGGAATGTATAAAAACCAAAGACAAAGCTTCTGTAGATTCTAGTCCGATAAAAACAAGTGCTGCACCCTACCTTGTAAGAGAGCCTGTCCGAATATTATGACCACTATTATGTCTGTTAATAATAGTACAGGCAAATTTTTCCTATCAATTCAAGTACATACACCTTAAAAACCAAAAACAAATACATGTATCGTTATTAATAGCGAATGGCAAATGATCCCTACTAGAACCAACTTATTTTAGTAATGGACCGCTTAGAATCGCCATTGCATGTCTCTTTATAAAATTAATGATTTTAATTTGGCACCGAAACCGATAATGTGACGTACGTAGTCGGGTGAAATAATGACGTTCTCACGAAAAATGTAAATCCAAGTTCGCGGCTGTCTGCCAATTTAATGACAAGGTTATTACTCGATGGCTCAACTTATCAAAAAATAAATAAAAAAATTATGAAATACGTTTAGATAGAAGTTTCTGGCTAGCCGGTGGACAATTTGAACATTTTAATAATCCATTTAATACCATGTTAACTATAGAAGTTGAAAAACCGCACGTAAACTTAATCCAAGTGTGATCTATTCTAAGCCAGCTGCGTATTGGAAGACAGGCATTGAAATGTTAGCAGTAGGGGAACAGAATACGCCCTATTCAACCTTACCCACTTGCCTAAGTCATTTAATGTGCACGTGATTTCATTTTCAAGCGGTTTTTTGATAATGAACCATTGTTCAACCCATTTTCATACCATAGATAAAAAAAATACTTATGATGGGAAACTGACCCGTGGCGCCCTCTACTTGTACTGGTGGCGCCACCTTGAGAGTCCCGTCAGTACCTCTAACACAAATCAGATGGTTGTGAACTTCGCTAACAGCCGAAAAAGAAGATTCCTGTAATTTTACAGTTTTTGGCGGCATATTCAAAATTAATGTAATTTTACTTTTATTGCAAAATGACATTTATGGTCCATTTTTGATATTCCATCTAAAGTTACTTAGCATTAGATTGATATTACAATAATAACAATCAAATAGTCAAGTAAAATTAAATGAAATTTCAAAAAATGGACCATATAATGCCTGAAGGGAGAAAAATAAAGCAGTAATCATCAAGTTTATATATTTTATTGAATAAAAAAAGTATACAATAAATGGAACGTGTTTTTTTACACATTTCAATGTCAAACATGAAGAAAAATAAATGTTAGGAATTCAACAACAATGCTGGGAAGTTCAAAGCTGTATGGAAAAATAACTACTTCTGTCACTTTTCATTTAATCAAACATCTTTTTCATAAAGATAGAGCTTACCGGGGGCACCTCACATTACAGTCTTTCACAAAACATATTCTCGACATTGTCTCTTAAAATAAAAGTCCCACTTAAAATAATAAAAACCAACTACGAATACACACACACACAAGTAAGCAAAATAGTTTTTAAAAACGAAAACTGGACAAACTCGTGATATACGCCAGGCAGTTGTCAGGTTAGGATCATAGATATCACGTTTGGATGTCAGCGCTGATATATGTGGAAGAATCTGCAACTACCACTAAAGGCTTTACAGTTCTCGCCAAATTGGAAATTTTAGTACTGAAGAGACTCCCTATGTGACAGCACCCTCGCGCCATCAGAGATCCCCTACCCTGTTTCATACCTCCTCAACCATGTCAATAACTCTATATGTTCATTTAAAAACCAGGAGGAGTAATTTGGAAAGCCTTACTCACACCACTAAAAGTTACCAGATTAGTTACTAAAGGGTGTGTACCGAAAACGTAGTCAACAGTCATGTTCCAAATTTATTAAATATGCCTTGATAGCAAAGACATTAGTCATAAGTCGATTTCTCCTCTGATCTGCAGTATATTTTTCAGATGTACTTACGCATTAAACAAAATGTAAGACTTTTTCCTGTTTCGTTTCTTATTCAGACATAAGAAGATTCAGATTCACATCGACAACAAACAAATTATGGCAATTGTTGATGGTGGAGAATTACAGATGATAGTCAAGTTACTTTAATTATATTTATTACAATTAAATTGAAAAGAATATTACAATTGATAATATGTTCTGGCAATAACAGTACTACAAAATTAATAGCATTGTAGAGCAATATGCAGTATTAATTTAAACATTTCCAACAGTTATCTTTATGTTGCCGTATTAAGTGTAATAAACCATTTTTCAAATACTTCTGAGATACCTTCTTCCTTCTTTTTAACTTCAAAAACCAATAATGTATTTTCTACCAAACCCATTCTTTTCTATATTGTTTTATATCTTCCATGGCATGTTCTTCCGATGAACTTTGACGATTTCTTCCCAAATATGTATATAACAAATAAATAGTACCTACATTTGACTTGTCAAAAGGTGACACAGATAAATTCAATTTATTTCAAGAAAGTCTGAACGTTTCTTTGAAGCTTGCAAAATTTTGTCCAGCACAGATAACATTTTTGTTCTTCGAACGACATTTTTTATTCACTCATCACAATTTTTCAAAAGTCCTGGTATTCCATCAATATTTTCTGCACTATATAATGTTCCTCTACTTCAGTATTCCCTTAATACTCGCTAAGCCGACTTTACTACTTAAAAAAAAATGTAAAGTAATAATGTACCCACTGCTTGAGCATATTTTTGTTTTTTCATCCAATATTTATTTATTTATCTGTCAGAACTATCAAAAATGAAAACTATCAGCTGATGTCAATATTAAAAAGTGTTGTGTGAAACTGGGCTGAATTTGACCAATCAGAGGTCTACAGAATTGCCAACTTAAATTCAAATCACTCCTCCTGGTTTTTAAATGAAGAGGTATTGGAAGGATTTTGAGATTCCTTTTTATGCTCCTTTTCCTTCAAGTTCTGAGTTATTCTGTAGTTCCTTGTCAGTTTTTTCTGAATTTGTTATCGTCAGGCCGGAAATCTGTCGCTGGGTCCTAAAAGTCTTAGTCCAGCCACTTCCCTGGCTAAAGAATCAACAATGCAGTTACTCTTACTCCTGTCGTGCCCTTAACCCTACCTCAGGATAATGTTGTTATCTACCGAGGAATTGGCTTCATCTAATACTAGCTCTAATGCAACATTGTCTGTTCAAGGCTAATAGAGATTGTCTGATGTCAGTGCAGATTATTATGTTTTTGCCAAAAATTCCTTTTCTGGTTACTACTTTTGCGGTAGTTCAAACAGAACTGGTTTTAACTGGCAGGTATCTCAATTGTACTTTTAACCTTCTGCAAAGACTTTTCGTCTGTTGTGGCAACTATGATAATAGTAATGATAATATGGTAATAACAATTTCCTAGTACATAAAAAGCTATCCATTTTGAAAAGTCAATATTTTGTTGTTGGTTTTCAACTGTGAGTCTAATTAAAGGGGTAAAATAATGCAAACAAAGCTGGAGGGTTGAAAGTAAATATATAGTCTCTCGAAATATCACACAGTCCTTTCGGGATACGTCAACACATTTGAATTTTTCAATATTCTGCTTACATTATTCAAATTGCGTAGAGTTGCCTGTGAATTGAACTGAGATGAATTGCCAGACTAACTAAAAGACAATAAACAAATGTTTTTATTCACAACCATACATGTGATGCTGTAATTAATAATGTTATTGAAGGTTAGAAAGTGTCATATTACACACCTCTACTTTCCGACCTCATCGATCACTTCCCGCCCTCATCGATCACTTCCCGCCCTCTAAAATAATAGGATAGTTAATATATTTTAGATGAATATTGATAAATAATATAATACCTATTTCCTGATGGGTACAATCCATCAATTCTTCATCGGAGGACATTTTTCTTGATTTTTCTTAATATCCATCCGACTTTATCTGACATTTATTTATATTGGTGACAGTAGTTGTCAAATGTAATATTTTATTTGTGTTCAGAACGAAACAAAGATTTATTAAAGTTGATCGGGATATGATGGTTGTAAATAAAATAGTATACGAAACTCGGTAGGAAGTTTCATTCCTGTCTTGACATAATAGCTAACCTCGGATAATAACTAATCTCTTGACAGTAATGAAACTCTTTCCACCTCGGTGTGTAATATACTATTTTACAACAATTAATTATTGTTGGAACGAAGTTCCTTATTGCGCGTTGTGAAAGGGGGCTAGACGGATAAAATTTTTACGAAAAGTTGTCACGACACTTTTTGATATAGGAAGCTATTGTAAGCTGTGCGCCGTCGCATGTTTCTCTGTCTGTATCTTTCCCTCTCATAGAAAGCAAGCCAGATATTTTCATTTCTATTTCGCATTGAACAGTGTGGTGTCACGACGATTATTTTTGTTAAGTGTATACAGGTTTTTTGTAAATAATAAATAATAAAAAATAATAATAATAATGAATCCTGACAGTGTTTCTGCACAAGTTCCGGATATTGCTGATGGAGTTAGGTAAGTAGAGATTATATACAGATAATAATAATAAATGCTTTTGTAATTTTAGCAAGTACGCACTATAACCTCTCTTTATTATTGTGCTAACCAAGTCATACGCATTATAATCTCCACATTTTGTGTGTTTAGCAAGTGTACGCGTCATAATTTTAATAAATTCAAAAACAAATCATATTTTAATATTACAATTTCAGAACGTATGTATTTAGCAAGCCGTGCGTGTTCTAACCTATACGCTGTTGTGTTTACGAAGTCGAGAGAGTATATATATATATATATACACTCTGTTGTTGTGTTTACAAAGTCCCGCGCATCTATGACGTGTATGAAAGAATAGACAGACAGAGTACATATATATATATATATATATAAATGTTTCGGTGTGTATGTATATGTACAATTCCTTCACTAATTAATCGAAAGGAACTTCGTTTCATCCGGGTGTCCCTTGACACCTCTCAAGTTTTTTTATTTATTGTTTAGTTTATTCTAATGAAGAAGTTATTGATTATTTTTTAATTTTAAAGTCGGTGTGATCTCTTTGGAGCTATTCTAGTACGTCCATGTTCACCCTAAAGTATCCATTTTGTTGTGGATTTGTCAAAAACTCAACAATATTTCAATCACTACACATTTCCAATTCAATTTTGATTGCATCCTTGCTATTTTCAACTTAAAGTGGATTTTTTTCAATAAGGGGAAGGGGAAATCTTGCTTGCATCCACAAGTAAAATTTCGTTGCCAGTTGATGAAAAATCCAAGTTTAAAAGTCACCTTTATATTTCATGAATATTATTAAGTATTAAAATATCTTTACCTACGACCCCCCCCCTGTAATCAGTCAATAACACACAGTTGGTATCAATGTAATGACGTCTATTACGCACTGTAAAAAACGCACAGCTGTAAAGTAAATCGCACGGCTTCCCTAGCAACTGTCAATAGACGTCGCCATTTCATTTAAAATTTACTATTTGAAAACATTCGATATGGCCACGAAAAGCCCAGAGGGCTAAGTATGTATTGATTATAATTGAAAATTGGAAGTTTGATTTTCAGTAGTAATAACCCAAGGACATTGATAATTGTTCGAAAAAATTGTATGACAGATTGCTTGGAAACAGACAGACGCCGTAGGCGGAGGTCTGTTGCCTACAAGCAACAAGCTTAAGAAATTTTTGAGCATTTATCAATGTCCGAGGGTTATTCGGATAGAAAATTTGTTGCTAATTATACCTAGTATTACAACCAAATCGTGACATTTCGAAATATTAAGTATTTGAAACAATATGTATCCAAAGCAACGTGAAAATAGCCCATGGTCTGTTATCAGTGTAATGTTGACATGATTGGGTGAAATTGTTCATATGATTAAAAATGAGGGAATTTGGTTGGTTCTTGGAACTGTCAAAAAATGTTCAACAATATAATATTAATAATGATTAAACGTTAGTTCTTTAATGTGCTTCTCTCATTGGTAATAGAGTAATGGAGATGGAGGAGATGAAAGTTTACCAAGCACCTCTAATAATGTAACTGTTATTTCTTATGCTTCTCATAAATACGAGTACAAGTAGGTCGTAGGTAAAGTATAGTACGTAAAACTCGTGTTGTAAAATATTTTACGCACTCACGTAACTTTTCCATTCGTGCGTAAAATGCTTCTTACCACACACGTTACGTAATATACTATTAAAATCAACATTTTAATATTATTATTAATAGACAGCCCTCTTATTTCCAGTTTATATAATAAATTAATCTAGTGAAAGACAAAATTTCTTTGATCTCTGATTTGTAGTGCGCATTTAAGTTCCGTGATTTAGAGAATATCCTTTCAGCAGTGTGCGATATCAAGTAATTGGCGAGAAAATCTAAAGAGTTCAGTTGAGCTTAACGCTTTGACAAATTTACAGAACAGACAATTCGCTCGGGTTGAAAACGAAAGAAAAAAGTCTCCCCCAGTAAAACTCTGTTCTATTTACTTTTATGATTAGTAGAAAACTTCTCCGTGCTTGATAACATATTTCCCATCTATTTTTTTGTCTTGCTCGAAATTCTCGACGTACAATCCGTCAGAGGTAATTTCGAATAAAAGTTTTTCTTTTGGCACGTACCTAAATGTAACAAACAATTCCGGATTTTTATCATATCGGCAGAATTCTTGACATTGAAGTCGGATCCTCACTTTACATTTATATTGCCTTATTTCTAAGGTACATAAATGGAAGATTCGCCTGTCATTCTCACTTTCCACGTAAAGGGAAAGATATGAGATTATATATTTCGTGTTTTTCGTAAATCTCAGTGAAAATACGAGGGTTGCCCGGAAGCGGGTCATACAGTGTGATCCATTTTGTTTGGAGCACTCCTGTGAAATCCGCATTTTTCCACCGATTTTGTTTTTGTTACATTCAGTATTAAAAACAGTATTTTGGCACACATTTTCATAGCCTAATTACTATTTTCAAGGCCCCTTATGTTAATTTTTCTTTGCCAAAAAAGACAAAAGTACATTAGGCATTTTTTTTCTCAAATATAACTATACCACTGGATTCAAAATCATCACAAATGATAACTACCAACATCTAGGGGCATCTACCAAATTCGACCTTGCACAATTATTATGCTTTGTATATTTTTTTGTTTCCCTACGACCTCACGTTTAAGTTCACATAACGAAAATTTTATTAGAAATATGAAAGCTCCGCAACATGTAGGTAGCCAAGCGGTCCAAGCGGATTTTGGTTCACGTACTACTCTATAAGCTTCGTCAGTACTGAACTGGGAGACCGCCGAGACCGGCGAGCGTTGTATCAACAATGGAACGGCACGCGACTACCGAAGCAGAGAGACAATTGTCAATCATAGAAGGATAGAAAAGCGAGAGATGGATTTTTATCCGATATTTTAGTGGTAGCAACCGAATTTCAATAAGGAATTGTACGGTCATAAGTAATTTAAGGATTCTGAGATTTTTATATGGTATTTATAAAGCTTCAAATTAGACTTCTTATCAATTAGTTTTCCCATTTAATCCATATTTAATTTTTTACAAGGGCTCGAACTTTGCTTAAAATGTGTAATTACCTCATAATTCGTATTTTTTTCAACAAAATTTGGTTAGCATTTCAAAGTTTTCATTCGATGAGAACTCTAAGTTCAACATTAATCTACATGATATATTTTTTTCTTAATTTTCAATACATCCATTACCTCAAAATTCTTTGCCAAAAATATTTCGATATTTTGTCAAATCGCTGCCGATAGATTCCCCTTGTGATGACCCATATTTTTAATCCGTTTGAAGGAAAAAGCCGCCCAGTGGCGTGCATAAATTTTTTTTATAAATTTGAATATTGTGAAATAATGTTTTTCAAATGTTATTCAAATTTATATTGGATTAAAAAAAACTGCATAAAATTTGTACCTAATACAATTTTCTGTAAATAATAACGGTACCCTATTATTTTGCGCAAATACTTCTGTCTAAGTTCAACGATACGCCGAGATTCCATTACCATTCGATTATCTAACTTCTTATATTTACCTTCTGTAAGTTTCTTGTGGCATTACTTATTATTTTTTTCTCTCATATTTAAATCCACAATTTAATAAAGCCGCGCGCAGTGTTTCTAAACATTGTTAATTATATTCAGGAATATCACGAATCAGTTCTAAAGTTGGTACTATATTGTCCTTCTAAAACCCGTAAACAATCCGTTAATAACATGTTTCAAATGGTCTCCAAAATGCCATTCTAATTAATTAGTAATGACAAATACATTATATTCATAAAACTCACCCTAACGTCTACGAACAAATAATAAATATTAGATTGATATAAATTCTCTAAACTCACCCGAACAACTTCTATTATTTTAAATATTTCTTTAAAACAAAATTTCCACACGCCCCTGAATGTAGACTTTTGTCTTAGCAGGCTTACCACCCTATAACATAAATTTTTGTATGTTACAGTGGTCCGCCTGAGTAAGTAACCCGTTACTCCGTTATATTACAAACAATAATGTACTGGATTACTAGACACCTGCAACTAGTTCATCTGCGTTGCCAGATATACAAAATGTTCTTAAATATAGTGGGCATACATGAAGTTGTTTTAATTAATTTCTCTTTTTACAGCAATTTCGAGCGCCTTTTTTAAAGCTTACTAATGAATTTATATTATTTTTAAATATTTCCAATCTAGCTTTCTGAGAACATCACGAGCTAACAGTTTACTGAAGTAATGGGAAACATTTGTATAGTGAGCCCAACAATTTTAGAAAATATATCTGACAACATTTCTTTATTTTATGGTCATCACACTGAGAATATAAAGATTTTTACTTCTCGTTCACTTCTGTCATTGTAACCACAAAAAAGTACAATTTCAACTAGTCTTGAATAGTTAAATAGGTGAATATTTGGAACATTTAGTACTTACTATTCCATACAAATGTTACTGACTGACATAAATAAAATTTCAAAATCAAAGTCTACTCGCGACTCTTTGATTATTTGTTAATAGATGAAATTATTAAGCCGTCTGACTGATTTCGGTTTCTGCGCAAGTCAGAAGGCAAATTTCACGTAGCTTTTTATCATGTGAAACTGAGTCTACGTTTCTTGAAACAACTTTGCGACATGCAACGATCGAGATTCGGAAGTACGGGCCCTTTCTTTTTTTATATATATTTATTTTAAATAATATTTTTCATTTATTCATCATAAATAATAAATTTGATTGTTTACTATATTGATGGTAGCGTCTGCCAAAAATTTGAAGCACAACCGACTGAAAATGTAGCCAAGAAAAAAATGTACAACTTAGTCTCGTATTGAAATGTTCACGTGTGCGAATAGTTACTCTTGGATAAATTCCAATAATTTTGTTTTCCGAAACTCCCGCGGAAATGTAACTTGAAATATAAGCTGACTGTTGCAAATATCCGTGCAGTCCATTTTGCCGGAGCGTGCATCAATTATTATAAATTCAATAAAATGATTATTTTAGGTCATCCCACTTCGAATGATTTTAATAGACATTCAGGAGTTGGTTATTTAACAATTTTTTTTATAAATTATATAGAAACAGAATTATTTTGAGGAATGAGGAAGTTTAAGAAATAAATTTCAGCAAGTTATAAATAAATGATCTATTAACACATTATTTTTAAGCTCAATGATACGGTTTGGCTTGGAAATATACAGGGTGAGTCATTTCTAGTATTGAGTTGTTATCCATACCTTTAACCCCCTTCGGGTGACAGTTTCAACCCCCCCAATTCTTTATACAGTCAACTGTGATTTAGAATTTAGTTTTCAAGTGACAATTAATTAAATTTAAATTGTACGGTCTGGAAATATAATTTTAAACGATAGATTCATATTCAAGCTTTGAATAATATATTTTTATCACATTGACAGCACGATTTCAGGTAAGAGACTTTAAAACCGCAATAAACCATAGGCGGACATTGGAATTTATATGGGGGCAAAACAAAAAAAGACCTATATCAATTACTGCAAATCTCTTTGTCAAAAGTGTCTGTAGAGAACTGAAAATGTAAAACTTACTAATTAATTAATTAAATTGAAAAATCTGGGATCATATTTTTACCCAACTACACTGCACTGTCATGGCAAATATATAAGCATAGACTCGAATACAATTTAGAATACAGTATTCAGGATTCGGATTCGAATACCAAATTTCAGTATTCGACCCAAGTCTGAGTGTCAGTGTGAAGTTGGACGTCAAAAAAGTAAACCAGAGTTACGCAATAAATTAAAAGAAAAAAGATGTCCACCGAAATTATGAAAATCGAAAATTTGGAGTATCGAGCCATCATCAAGTGCCTGTATTTAAAAGGTTTAAGAGGTAAGCAGATTTACGAAGATATGCTCAATACCCTTGGTGATCAATGTCCTTCGTCCTCTCCAAGACCTAAGCATCTGCTGGAAAAGTTGTTGCTTCAGTTTTTTGGGATTGCCATGGAGTAGTCATGATTGATTTTTTTGGATAAGGGTAGAACAATAACCGGAGATTACTATTGGACAATACTGACTACTCTACGAGAAAAAATTAAAGAGAAAAGACGCGGAAAGCTATCCAAAGGTGTTTTGTTTTTGCAGGACAACGCCCCTGCACACAAATCTCAAGTTACCATGCCAAAAATTCGTGATTCAGGGTTCAAATTACTAGAACACCCTCCTCATTCACCAGATTTGGCTCCGTCCGACTATCATCTCTTTCCTCAACCAAAAAAAAGTTGAAAAGGTCGTAAATTTTCTTCCAACGAGGAGGTAATGAAAGCTGTGGAGGTCTGGTTTGCAGAGCAAGAAAAAATATTTTTTTGAAAGGTCTAGGTACGTTGCACGTTCGTTGTAATAAATGTATCCAATTATAAGAGGAGAATATGTTGAGTAATAAAATATTTTGACATTGAAATTTTGTTTGGTTCTATAGTAGTGTTACGAACTCACCGATTCAGAAGCCGGTCCTGTCGCAAACTATGAATGCGACCTTTCTAGAAAGGTTCTTTCGCAGGTAATATTCAGACTGTTTTCGAAGCGTACAAGGCCATAAAATGGTTTATTCACGAATGTATACGCAGAGGTGGTATATTCAAGAAGGTTCTGGAGTTACGGAGGACTATATATACACGGGGTTTTGAGTGAGTCGGGGAGTTGTTCAGTATACAGTGAATCGGTAAACAGTTTCAGCATACAGTGAGTGAACAGTTAGTGAATATGAATAGTGTTGAAGATAAATTAGGACAATTATTATATTTCTTCAATAAATGAATAGTAAATTAGCCATAGTGAGCGTATAATTTTATCCCACGGTAAAAACAGTTCAAATAAATAAGAAAAACATTACAGTAGGCTGAGAATTTTTCAATATACATATCATGTATTTGAAAGGTAATGATATTAGGGTTCTATTGTCCTCGCTGCTTGTGGTTCACTATACAGGAAGAGTCTAACGAAAGTTGCTAACTGAACACTTATTTACATGAATCACCCTGAAGTGTTTCAGACACGTTTTTGAATTTATAATGAGCACTTCAGCTATCAATATGATAAAAATACACTATAGGGTCTTTTTAAGTAATGCAAGATATTGAATTTAACACTCTACAAGTTGTTGTTAGCAACAGAAACAACTATAAAGCTATTTTTATCATGTAGGTGTCTCTAGGTACGCAATAAATCTGTAGTGTTGAAAATAAATTAAACGGTAGATTTATGTGGTAATAAATGTATTAAGTGAGCAACATCAATCTGCAAATGAGTAAGTATAACTCGAGCGATTATTTTAAACTTTTTATTCTATTTATAATTATTACTATAATAGTCAATTAATATAATTGTTTGAAGTTTTTTCTTACATCCATCTCGAGATGGATTTTCAATTACCGCTTAATTAATTTGATCATTTTTCACTTTGACGTTATAATTAATAATCCTTTGTGAGTTTTCTGAAAAACATTTCGAGGTCTTATCCTGACAAGTGAGGATCGGAGCTTATGCGATCTAATTAATTAAAACAAAAATTTGATTATTTGTGTAGTTAAAAATAAAAAAAGATCATTTCTAAAAAAAATTAAAAAAAATCGTCAACTGCATATTATATAAATCGTGAAAAGGCTATTCGAGCCATACGGTTTACACAAGTACGACAAGGAAAATATGAGCAAAACTACTTGAAAAAGAGAGAAGAATAATTGTTCGCAGTCAGCGTTGGGCGTGTTTTCAGTTCCAGCTACCAATCTGATATGAAAGCAGCGTTGCCAGTTTAAAATGTTTGGTACTTTCTAAGGAATTATTATCTTATTTTGCATTCGACTTTTAATACGGGATATTTATTGGGAGAAATTCGAGATTGGTAATATTATTGAATTTTGAAAAATAAGTGAGATCAACACAAATAAGAATAAAATAATATACACAGTGGGCCGAAATAAAGGAGTACATTTTTTAATTGGAAATATTTTTTTTGTTTTTTGGGCGATTTATTTTCTTTTTGCAGGGCTAATAACCTAACATGTCCTCAGCATGACTGTGAATTTGGAAGTAAAAATAATGTACAGAGTCGGACTTATAAAAAAAAGTATATAGCAGTGCATTTGAGCTCGTTGCAAATGAAAACTGTCCTAGCAAAAATTGTACTAATATGAATTTTCGGTAGATAAACTATCCAGAACACTTCAGTAAAAAGGAAATTTTCCGAAATTACCAGATTCGCGAGATTCCATTTTTTTTATTAAATAATATTTTAACAAATAACACATTTATGAAAACAGTTCAGAAACTTTAAAACTTAGAGTAAAATATTATTAATGTGGCAATCATTATTGTTTACTACTTCTTGAAGTCGTCGGCGCCATAAATTGATAACCCCATTTATTGCACCCTGTTCAAAATTGTTCCAAACAAACTGCATTCTTTCTTTGAGCTGCTCGGTTGTTTCAATTTGTTGTTCGTCATACAAATTTTATTCGAAAATTCCCCAAATTGAATAATCAACCTTATTTAATTCTGGGCTGTTAGATGGCCACATTCATAATATTTTACTCTAAGTTTCAAATTTACCAAACTGTTATTTGCTAAAATGTTATTTAATAAAAAAAATGGTATTTCGCGAATCCGTGTTCTGGATAGTTTATCTACCAAAAAAGAATATTAGTACAATTTTAGCTAAAACAGTTTTCATTTGCAACAAGCTCAAATGCACTGTTATATAATTGTTTTTATAAGTCCGACCCTGCATATTATTTTTGCTTTCAAATTTACAGTCATGTTGAGGACATGTTAGGTTTTTATATATATAATGGCTTGATACTCCTGCTGGGGTTTCGCCGCTTCACGCTTTCTAGATCCATTTTTTGGGGTGGATCAATCCCCGTTTTTCCTTTTAGAGTTTCTCTGTCAATGCTCTTCATAGTTTCCTATCCTTAACTTTGTCCTTCCATCCTCCAATTCCGGCTCTTGTCATATCTTCCTTCACCTGTTCCAGCCATTTTATTCTAGGTCTACCCCTACGTTTTCTTCCCCCAGGATCCCATTGTGTCATTTGCAGTGTTATTTCTTGTTCTTCTGCTCTATATATGTGTCCCAGCCATTTCATTCTTTGTCTTTTTATTTTCCTTACTATGTCCTCTCCTTCCAGTTCTTGCTCAATTTCATAGTTCATTCTTTGTCTATACTCGTTATCTCTCAATTTGATTGGTCCCAATATTGTTCTCATTATCTTTCTTTCTAATATTCTCAAGTCTTCTTCTTTCTTTTTAGTCAGTGTCATTGTTTCAGCAGCATATAACATGACGGATCTTATTAGCACTTTATAAAAATTGATTTTGGTTTGTCTTGAGAGTAATTATCTTTTTAGTTTTTTATTGGCATGGTAAGCCATATTTGCATTACTGATTTTTTCTTCTATTTCCTTATTCCTGTTTCCAGTGTTTGTTACTGTGACACCTAAGTATTTGAATTTCTCCACTTTTTCAAAATCGAAATCTCCGATCTTTATTGCATTGGTTTCATTTATTTTACCAAAATTCATCATTTTTGTTTTATCTATGTTAGGTTATTAACCCTGCAAAAAGAAAATAAATCACCCAAAAAACAAAACAAAAAATTTCAATAAAAAAATGTTCTCCTTTATTTCGGCCCACAGTGTAGTTCAAGAAAATGGATGGACAAATTACAATCTGCAATAAATAAAATCTATGCACTGCTTTCGGTTTAACTATTATTGGTATTTAACATTGTTGCCGACAAAAATTGGGAATAACTTTCACAGATAAATACATTTGGCAACAGCTGACTGCGCACAACCATTCTTCTCTCTCTTTCAAGTAATTTCTCTCATATTTTCCTTGTGGTACTTGTGTTAATCTTAATCGTATGGCTCGAATAAACTTTTCGCAATCTGTATATCAGATATACTGTGAATGCGGCAAATTTTTTTTAGGTGAAACATCTAGAACATTCAAAATCCGAAAAAAAGTATAGATATCACAGAATAATAATAATCTTAGCGCTTTATAAGTTTTGGAAAATATGTTCCAAAGACAGTGACCGTGAAACTAAGAAGCAACAACTACTTCCCGGTCTATAGGCCCCGACGGATTTTGTATTACACTCCAAAATCAAACGGGGTTGGCATACCCACAAGATATTGTTATATTATTATTATTTTGCGATATCTAACAGCAACGCGCTTCATTATCACATTCACTGCCAGGGCACATAGTGACGATTGACCGTGTGCCACCTATTTACAATCACTGTGTGCCAATCAACGCCTCTCAGGCGGTCAACGTCATATTTTTGTTTGTTTATTAAGTTATGAAACTATTTCAGTTGTACATACATTAAAAAAGTAAAAAATAAACATGGTTTAGTAAAAATCAATATTATAAAAAACAAATATACAGCTACAGCTAGCCTCCGATGATGAAGAAAGAAAGATGAAAGGAAGTGCTTTGAAACAATTAAATGCGGATAAATATGTAACTAGTATTTCGGCCGAATGTAGTAAAATTTGGTTACTCACCTTTTTACTAGATTTAAAGACAGCACATTTGAACACATTGGTTGCTCCGTCTCTAGCTATATAACTAAATATTTTGAGATCTTGGGAATCGTGGGAAACGTAAAATACTCGATAAATGGGATGGTTGAGAATCACCGATTTTCCATCGTCTAACCAGTTTTTTCTCTAAAACAAAAAAAATATTAATCGGTAGCTGAATTTTTATTTTTTCAATTTGTCTTTATCATCCCCTACTTTCTAGTCGATCTATCTTTAATAATTTTAATTATAGCAAAATGAAGTATCAATAATTTCAATACTAGTATTATTAAAAAAAATCCAGGATATTTTCTGGAAGATTTAAAACATTTAAAGTTAGTTAAACCCTCCATTCAGGATTGCTACTACAAAAACAAGACAAGTGACATATTGAATTGACATGTTTCACACGTACTTATTCAAGTTCCCTAGATTATTCTATTTTTGAATAAAAACATTAATAGTCCAGTTCAGATATTCGGAAACATCTAGAAATCTTTAAAATCAAAAATTATTTCTGTCTTGACTTTGAATCGTACCAAGAAAGACCTTGAAAATTTCAGTCGTTTTAGGCCCGAAAATTTTGTAGTGGCAATACTGAAAAGACTACTGGAATCATCCATTTTGTAACATGATAGAGACTGCTGACCGAGCGGCGAGAAAAATGAACTAAATTTATCGACACTGGGTCTAAATCTCGGCAAATTCAGCTGAAAATTCATGCAGCGATCATAGCGGAAATAAAGGATAAAAGCAGAATCGTGTTTCCGTTTAATACAAAACATTTCTATTGGGATTTGAATGCGCAACATACCTTTCGTTTTTTCCTAAGTGTCACTTTTACTCCGTCTACAGAAACTTCTATTGTCACCTTCTTTTTCTTGATCCCTTTGGCTTTGAATTCGTACTAAAGAAAAATGGACAAAATTAAAAAAAAAGGTAAAAACCTTCAGAAATTAATAATACATTTTGTTTTCTGCACTATCATTGACTTTTCTCACTTTTTGTAGGGTGCAGAGTCTGGGGACTGTATTCAAATGTCTCTGGTCCAGTTTCAACAACTTGTTGAGAGTTCCTTGTTCAGTAAACTCTTTGTATGAAGGTAACCTTTTGTCAACTCCATTTAGATTGGTGTCCCTTATCTAGCCAAATCCGTATTTCTCCTTTATGGTCCCACAAAGCGGTTCCGGATCTATAGAGTCTCCTTTAGAGCCTCCAATTTATTACTTACAATCGTAATATCCAAACTAGAGACTCTGCGTTGTGTTTTGTCAGACTATTAAGTGATTCTTTATAGTTTAAGTGTTAGTTATGAGTACCTGAGTAGGTACATTAGCCATTTCTAATTTATAATAAAACTAAATTATGTTTTATTGTAAAAAATAACTTACTCGTATTCGTCGCATTGCCGCAACAATTTCGACTTTACTAGTAGGCCTTGGGACATCCAGCATACCAATGTACTGCAAAAAAATGTCAATTATAGTTTGTATAATTTTATATTTCATTAATCAAACACTATGCAATTATTATAGACCAATATGTTTAGCCTAAACCAGCTTTAAAATATATTAGAGATCCGGAGATCCTTGGCTTTCACCAAGAAGAGAGGTATAAGACCTGAGGGTCTACATCTTGGTGGAGTACCGGTGGTTCAACAGGTGAAGTATCTAGGATTGATCCTTGATAAATCACTGACATGGAAGGCTCATCTTGATAGTAGCCTAAGCAAGGTGACAAACACGTATTGGGCCTGTAGGAGAGCCATTGGTCCGAGGTGGGGACTGACACCCAAAACGATCATATGGTTTTATAGAGTGATCATGCTGCCTATGCTCACATATGCGGCTCTGGTTTGGTGGCCGAGGGTAACCTTGGTGACGGCTAGAACGCAACTGACACGCCTTCAAAGGGTGGTCAGTCTGGGGGCAACTGGCTGCATTAGGACTACACCATCTGCTGCGATGGAAGTGATCCTTAGTCTTCGGCCTCTTCACCATGTGATCGAGGCTGAGGCGGGGAGTGCTTTCCTGCGCATGAAGCGTCTGGGAAAAGTGCAAACACGTCAAGAAGCTCCGGCTCCTGGAAGATATTCCAGTTCTGGCTCGAGCGTACTACTTCGCAACCCCATACACGGCTATGATCCGGGACAGAGAATCCTGGGATGAAGAGACGAATGCACAGCCTCATGGGACTGTCTGGTTCACAGATGGCTCATGCTTTGGTGACAGAGCAGGAGCTGGAATTCACTCTAGGAACCCAAGGACACAAATCTGTATACCATTGGTTGATAGTGTATCTGGGAGAACATGGGAGAAGGCAAAAGGATAAGAGAAATAAAGAAAGATATTTCATTAAGATGTCTTTGAATTTTTGATCTGGATTGTTAATATATTCTCGTTATAGATAATTTTTGACACTCCCCTCTAATTTATGGCTATAAAACAATCACCTGCTGATATTTTGGTTCCAATGGCGTCATACTATATATGTTCGGGGAAATTTATGAAAAATGAATGTTTGTTATATAAATAACTATTAGAGAATAGATTGCTCATCAAGAAAATTAACGTACATACTAGTTTAATAATACTATAGAGCCCTACAAATTTATAAATTCCTTTTCAAATAGCAGAAGAAGCAACAACTACTTCCCTGTTCCCTGGTTATATGCCACGAAGGACATTGAATTACACATCCAAGTAAATTCTGCTACTGAACCTTTTTGATCTAAGACTTCTGTCTCCTTACACATTTCCTATTCCATACCCTGACATTATTCAAACATGAAATCTCTACAGGCACTCTAAAACTTTTTCTTTTTTCTAAAAAAGTTGTTTCTCTCTACCCATTAAAACTTACGACGAAACAGACAAACTAATTGGTTGAATTTTCATGTTTGAATAATTCATCCAGTTGATTGTAAGGTGGGTTCTAGCAAAAGATACAAAAAGGCAATTCTTTTGAAGTACAGCAATTACTCTTCCAGTGGAGGATCCTGAATATATTTTTTAAATTGAATGTAGATTACTACTCTAGCTTCTCTTAATTTATTGGACGCTTGCAATACTAAACGATTTTATTATAAAAAGAAAAGGAGAGCACAGTACTGGCTTTGAGTATTTACTTGAGTATAATCATGGAATAAAGGGTTACTACTACTACTACTACTACTAAATGTGCAGGCGAGCCTTCACCTAGACAAACTCAAGCCAAGATTCCGGCACTGAGGCCACTTGCCTACCCATTGTGCCATTCCTGCTACCTATACATCCAGGAAGCCGAGCCCTTCAATAAAGGCCACAACCTTTTTCAGTGGATGTCTGCTTGCGTCTCCAGAGGCCATAACAGGGACTCCGAAGATTCACCTGCGTAGTACAGCCCAGTCTAAGAGATCATGGAGTGACGTTTCGTCAGTCATGCCGCAACCCCTACACAGGGACCTTTCCTCTACTTCTAGGTTGTAGAGGTGCTTCCTCACACAGCAGTGCCCTGTTAGGAGTCCTGCTATCTTTCTCAACCTACTCCTTGGTAGTTCAATAGCTGCCCTAGCGTGTCCATCAGTCCATCCCTTCAGTAGAAGTTTGGATTGTCTAGGACCCTGCATAGCATTCCAATGAGCGAGGTGCTGGTTCCTCAGCCACTTGCAAGATCAGCAAGTCGTTCTCGACATTCGTCAGCAAGTCCTGAGTTGATGGTATATCCACTCAGAGCTTTAATTGCTGCCTGACTGTCGGTGAATGAAAGGTTGCTGAGAAGATCACGATTTCTCTATGCCTAGGGAAACATGCTACTGTCTTTCAGGCAGAGGTAATAGCGGTGCAATGCTGTGCAGAAGAGTTGATGATACGGGAGGTGCATAGTCAAAGAATCGTCATCTACTCCGACAGCCAAGCAGCACTAAAGGCGATACGCTCATATCGGATAACGTCAAATCTGGTGTGGGAGTGTCGCAAGGCCCTCAATAGACTACCCTATAATAGAGTTACCAGGTCACCAAGGAATGAAAGGCACTGATGAGTTAGCCAGGCAGGGAGCAGTGGAGGTCATGATAGGGCCAGAACCTTCCTGTGGAAGTGCAGAGAGCTACGCAATTCTAATCTAATCTATGCTCCAACTATAGAGGAATATATTATTTATTGACTTCAAGCAAGCCTTTGATAGCCTAGTTCGAAAAGAAATTGAAGCCGATTTATTCAAAATGAAGGGACTTAAGAAATTTATAAAGTTAGTGAAAATGACGATGATCAATTCCAAAGCAACGAATGAGGGTATATCGAAGGAGTTCCAAATTAACTTAAGGATAATATTGTTATCTGTCAAGGAGTTAGCTAAATATTGGTGGCACTCTAGTACTAGCCCCAATATAACACGGATAATAGGGCTTGACTACTATCAGTGCGGATTGTTATGTTTTTGCCAGAAATTTCTTTTCTGGTTAGTTCTTTTGTGGCAATTGAGATACCAGCCAGTTCCGTTTGAACCACGCTTGTATTGTTTCCCATTCCCCATTTAATCCTTAGGCTTAGTGCTCTCGAGTAAACTCCACATCCTGAGCCTTCTTTCATATATGAGTATTGCATTTGCAGCATCTGGCACCCATCATATAGACTAGTTTCATAATCATTTTACTTTTATCTCAATCGAAATCAGAAGTTTAATGAACTATATTAGCTACCAATTAGTAATTATTTCGATGTTTAGGGCTTAATTGTATTCTAGATCAGTAAAATGAACTATTTGCAATGCTTTTGGCATTTTCTTCGACTCTGAGATGCACAGTTTCGTTAGGTTATGAATAAATTTAAAGTTAAAAGACCATTCTTTTGTTGCATCTCTTCACTTCTATTAGTCTCGCAAGGAAGTAGCTTTAATTTTTGATTCCTTCGAAAATTCCTTCCATATTCACAGTATGAAAGATTGACAAACTTGGAAATAGAAAAAAATACCAGAAACAAAACAGGAAGAATATTACTACAAGAATCTCCGTATGATATTCCACAGCACATTTGTTATATTTTTGCCATTTTTCTTTTCGTTTATCTTTACGGATAAGCTTACGACGGTCCTGCGGGCACTTCGGCAATATTATGATTTATTTTTGGTATTAACTCCAGTAGGAATGAAGATAAATGCATAAAAATTCCCAAGGCTTTTACAGTCTAACGAAGTGTAAAGAAAACTCTAAACTTTAAACGAGAAATGAATTCGTCCGAAACGTAGACCTCTATGACAACTGAAAAATTAATGAGGCTGCAAAAGCACTTCTATGCAGTTTTTTTCTCGATGAATTGAATTCATTTTTTGGAAATATTACAATTATTATTAGAAGTATTCCGCAGATTGTATCTCAATACTTCTTTTTTCAGACACAGCCTCAAAATTCCCGCCTGTAACAAGGCCCTTATAATTGCATTTTCGATTAACCTCGTTAATAAAACACCCTTTTCTAAGTTAACTGACAAAAGGTTCTACATACTTCAGCAGTTTAAGCTATGTCTATATTATTGCTTTATATAATAGGTGTTTCAGTATTCCGAACACTATCTCTAACTCAATTAAAATTATCGTTGAAGATGAAGGGGTAGCGAAGTTCATTTGTGCGTAAATTCGGGTTGTATTAGAGGAGAAAATAGGGATTGCATAACATACAATTAGTAGCCTACTACTAACTAATAATGAGACGCGAGATGTATGTATGCCAAATAACCGCTTAGACCACGTTTCACGTAAGAAAAAACCATTTGAAGTTGCAGTCGTATGCGTGTAGTTGTCAAAACCAGCGCCATATTGTAAAAATCTTATTAGGCAATCCAGTGAACTGTCAAATAAAATTCAATATGGCGACACAGGGCTAACAATAGTATATTATTAAACGAGCAATTTATGATAGCCATAATTCACGATGGGTGACGTTTGCGTCACCCAAGTGAATTATGGCCATAAATTGCGAGTAGAATACTATAGTTTGTCCACGACACTTAATTTATTTATTAATAAATAAAAGTCAGTAGCGATTTGGCATATTACTAACCTCAAAATGTTGTGGCAGCTACTTCAAATCATTTGACATATATAGAGATGGGCGATACTGTAGAAAGTATCAATACAACGTACCGTTATAAATATATTGGTTTGAAATACTTAATATTAGAAAATATCGTTATGAAAAGTATCAATACTAAAAATTACAATATTTTATAGATACGATATATGTCAGAAACAAATTTCCTGAACAAAATACACAGATTTAATAGTTTATTTCATATTGTACCCCCATCTCTAGTCGTGAATTATGAACCATAATACTCTACAGTGTATTATGAACCATAATTCACGACAGTTGATATATGGGTACCATATACCTTTAGTTAGGAGGTAAAATATTGACTTATTATTAGGCGGTCGTGGACAAAATAAATAATAGGTAACACTCGCGGACGGAGAACATATACCTTGTACTGATGAGGCACAAATACGCCGAAACCGGTCTACAAGTTATGTTGTCCCTTCTAATTGCAAACCAGAATGGTTGGTGTTAAATATCTTGTATAACTCGATTTGAAATTGGTTGATAGTAATAAATCATTTTTAG
>CAJUYI010001458.1:29396-76239 GCA_910591695.1 Galerucella pusilla
CCGAGTACTCAGAAAAATTTTCATAGAATTTCTATGATGTGTATTAAATCTACAGCATTTTTAGAAAAACTTAATATTTCTTAATTTTTTCAACAGTGTAGACTGCAATTTCAGCAGCAACTGATACTGAGTATTTGTTTTGGTTAACAGAGTACTCAGAAAAAGTTTTATGCAATTTCTATGATGTGTATAAAATCTACAGTATTTTTATAAAAACTTAATATTTCTTAATTTTTTTAACAGTGTAGCAGTTTTATCAGCCGTTTATATTGAATTGAATTTATGGTATTTATATAAAACGTATAGAATTTATTGTAAATTTTAATAATTCGTTATTTTTCAGCAGCCGAACCCAGCATAGAAATAAAATATTGTTGAATTTTTGGAGCATTCTCGTTATTTATAAAAGTAAACATTATTAATTGACACGTCTAAAAGTTATCAACAACATGTTTCAATTGATAATAAAATCCATGAAAATCGATATTTTAATTTTAGATTTGGCAGGTTATCAATACCTACACTCCTAGACAACAGGGATTTAATTTATTGATACAATAAATTTCTAAAATAAAATCGAACTTTTTGATATATCAAAACATTTTAATTTCAAACTGATAAATCAGCATCGCTATATATATATATATATATAACTTCACCACAACAAAACTACAAGATATATTTAGCATGGATGTAATGAGAAGAATTTTTCTCAACTTCAACCCTAAATGATTCTTTGTAAAGGTAGTCCAAAATCAACTGCAAAAGCTAAAACACGTGTTCTTCATCCCTTCTTCCTTTATAGACAAGCGTGAAGAACACAATACTGAAACGTTTACAGTTGATTTTGGATAAACTTTACTGATATCACTCATTTTACAAACCTGCTGAAAGTAGAAACAAGAACAATATACATACCATTAGTCTTCTTATTTCATTCTGCGAATTTTTACCGTAAAAAACATTACAAGATTCGAACAAGTGAATTTCTTTTTATTTAGTTTGACAAAAAAACAGATTTTCTTATAATATATTATAGGAATTGTTAAAAAAGATTAATAAAAATGGTTATACATAATCGCAAGTCCGGTACTGAGTACTCTCACTGACTTACCTTGGCTTGAAATGTGATTCCATGGTGGAATGCCTCCTCAGGATGTAACGGAATTCTCGTATCATAATCGTCATTTTGCACTAAATCGTACTGCCTTTTCGATGGCATTGTATAAATTACATTTTCTTCAACATCAACACTACGCACGAATTAAATACTGAATAGTTAATTATTGGCACTAGATAAATTATTTTTTTTACACTAAAACTAACACATGTTTTCACTAAGAATAAATCGGATGTTGGTCAGTCTCCGGTTCGAAAATAAACTGAGTGTCGATTGAGAGACTCTTGAATTTCATTGCAGCTGATCTGGGGGTCATGATTCACGCATTCTTGGGAAACGCACCTGAAACAAGAGATGACAACATTAGATTCTGTGAATCAAGAAGATTCAAAGTATTTACTTCAATTTCCATATTCTCACGAATACAAGAATGCGAAATACCTTATTCTGCATAAATAATACTTATAATAATAATACTTTTTTGAGTTACAGTTTTGATAAAATACCCACACCTCTAGTCCAAAATGTTTCCATGTAAAACTTCTCTAAATTTGTTTAAAAAAAACGTAGTATGCTTGCTAGGAAACTAGATCATTATCTAGAAGACTTAAGCAAGTTAGAAACATCATAACACCAGCTGGGAGCTGTCAGAAATGTCATAATTTCTGCCTTAGCTTTGAGGAACTCAATAAATGATTTATTGATCGGCCCGTTGCCGTGCAATTACCTGGTTTGCTATAGGCAAGCGCATGCGTATGCTCTTTCTTCTTAATTCGACTATTGACTGACATTGATGATAGATATCGTCTCTTAGCGATGGCGCGTAACTTCAGATAGGATTGCCAAACTATAACCCTGTATATAATATATAAGATCACACTGTATATTTAATCGTTGCTTTATCTTGACGTAATACAAATATCAAGTTTACCCAGCGGCAAATAAATTACTCATACTTGCAAATTTTAATTTACTGTTTATTGCCGCAGCACCTGGAATTAGTAGACAATATCCATTATGAAGAATGTTTTGTGATTGCGACTTAAGATTTTCCTCGATTCTCACGTTCTATACGAAAGTCAGCTGGTCAAGATACGTTCGAATAGCTTTGTTGTGTAATGAATAATATACAAAGAAATTCTGCTCTTACGTAAGCAATAGATTAGTGTGATTTAACTTAATAGAGCGGTTATAATTTTTACCGTTTTTACCAATACACAAGAAAGGCGACCAGAGAAATGGTTTAATATGAGGAATACATCTAAGATTAGAGATGTCATTTATAGAGCAAATAGTTTGAAGTGTCTTCTGCTGCATCATCATCCACTTTGGATCCAGCAAAGTCTTAGATCTAACCCACTAAGATTAGAGGTGTCAATTATAGAGCAAAAATTTTGATGTGTCTTTTAATGCATCGCTATTATCATCATCCACTTTAGATCCAGCAAAGTATTAGATCTAACCCAATAATTCGACCCCTTAGATTACATTCTTTAACAGATGGAAGACGTGTTTCGTATGTTATTGAAACTCATCGCCTAGTGGGGTTAAAAACAATAACAATCATGAGATTTTTGAAACTTACCGAGTTAAAATATGTTTAGAGCCGTTGAACAACATTGTCGAGAAACTGGGAAGGTGAGGCCAAAGAGTTAAAAAATTCTGGTATGCCAAGAACAAAAAGAATCATTGATAAAATATTATTATCAATTCAAGAATACGGCAATACTTTTTTAAGTAGGTACTTGGAGGATACTTAAGGAGCAGCAGCTACATCCTTAGAGCGCTTTCAGACGAGACACTTTGTTGCCGGCTACTAGTGTCTGTAGTGTCTGAAAAGAATCGCGTGGCTAAAATAAATTATTCCTTATCTGTGTCTCGTCTGAAAGCGCTCTAATGTATTTTTAGCTGCGCGATTCTTTTCAGACACTAGTAGCCGGCCACAAAGTGTCTCGTCTGAAAGCGCTCTAATGTATTTTTAGCCGCGCGATTCTTTTCAGGCACTAGTAGCCGGCCACAAAGCGTCTCGTTTGAAAGCGCTCTAATGTATTTTTAGCCGCGCGATTCTTTTTGGACACTAGTAGCCGGCCATAAAGTGTGTCGTCTGAAAGCGCTCTAATTTATTTTTAGCCGCGCGATTCTTTTCAGACACTAGTAGCTGGCCACAAAGTGTCTCGTCTGAAAGCGCTTTAGTGTATTTTTAGCCGCGCGATTCTTTTCAGACACTAGTAGCCGGCCACAAAGTGTCTCGTCTGAAAGCGCTCCAATGTATTTTTAGCCGCGCGATTCTTTTCAGACTCTAGTAGCCGGCCACAAAGTGTCGTCTCTTCTGAAAGCGCCCTAGTGTATTTTTAGCCGCGCGATTCTTTTCAGACACTAGTAGCCGGCCATAAAGTGTCTCGTCTGAAAGCGCTCTAATTTATTTTTAGCCGCGCGATTCTTTTCAGACACTAGTAGCCGGCCACGAAGTGTCTCGTCTGAAAGCGCTCTTATCCTTACAGACAAGTCCAAGAGCTCTTGCCAAACGTTCTACCGGTTAGTGAATTTTTGTTAAACATTACAAGAAAAGACAACCCTCAATCAAAATTTTTAACTCGAGGAGGTATCTAAATATATTTTCAAAATAAAAAAAATTGTTGTCAATTTTAATATTAATTATTAAAACCAAAAATGCCATTATTATTTTGGAAAAATGCTGAGAGTGGTAACTTTTCCATATAAATAATACATTTTTTTTGGAAATTCACTTAAATATTTTAATTGATATTTCATTTATTTATAAATTTTGTATAACTATTCAAATTTAAAGGTTTAAATTGGATAAATATAATGCTATATTCGTATTTTAACCAAATAAACAGTGATTGTTTTCAATGAAAAATTTAAAATTGTTCATGTGAATTGAAAGAGAATAAAACAATAAACAAGATAAATAAAGTAAATTTAAAATGGTTACAGACACCAGTCGACCTTGACCATCGTGTTTTTTTTGAAGAATGAAAATTGTTGAGAGGTGAACTACCGATATAGAATCTTTAAAGGAAGTGTTCGAGATCCCACTCCCTCGTACTTTTATCTCACTATTATAAAAATTAACTGTTCAGTATTAGGCCAGTATTTACTGTTAGATATAAAATAAGTCTTTTGATTTTTTTCAAAAAAAGTCCGTAAATAGCCTGGGGCCGATTTTAAAGGCTGAAGAAATTTTAGACAATCAGTTAATATAGTCAAAAGCGCTCTTATCGTGCGGGTTCAAAGGTCACAGACCATATGTATCAAATCAGAAGACACAGAGGTAACCAAAATGTGAGATTACAAATATACCCGGATACCTGCGGATACCTGCACACTGCATTTGACTATATCACCAAAATTATGTAAGCTGTGTCGTTTCTCATATTTTCTAAAAATTATTCAGTCTTTTAGGTGTAGTGTTTATTTTATAAATATTATTCAGTATATCTTTCGCTAGTACAAATTCTTTTCAAAAGACATAGGTAGGTTATAGTTCCTTATAGTTATTTTCTTTAAGGAATAACTAAAAAAAATAGATAAACTGTGTCGTTTTTCATATTTTCCAAATGTTATTCAGTCTTTCGGGTGTAGCGTTACGTTTTTAAGAACCCCCAACATTCGATTGGAGACATGCTGTATATAAAAAGTCCGGTATGATTGAAAGAAGATTGAAAATAAGTTTCAACCATCACCTTGAATTCGTTTCAATCCATGGAATTCTATGAACATCACCAAAAAGAGAGCAGCAGGAAAAATAAAATAAAAAAACCAGGTGCAATTTGTTATAAACCACCTGCCTGCCAGCCTGCGGTTCAATTTAACAGCTGAAACTAAAAATCCCGTTCTTTAGAGGGAAATAATTCAAGCGAATCTCTTTTAAATTGAAAATTGAGCCAAACTATTGTGATCATAAATTGTGGGAGTTCATAGTTGGGAAACAAGTCTACGAAAAATTGATCGTGATAAAGGGTGCGATATTAAAATGACGTGTAGGTACAGCCAGGTTAATTTTATCAAAATATAATGCAACTAGCTTTATATATACAGTTTGTCCAGGAACTTTTGAATAAAGGTAAATTAGGTTAGTTGAACATAAAATGAGAGTTTCTGGATACCCTGTATAAAAAATCAGATTGGGATACTTTTTCCTTATTCAATAATGAATCTTATTGGTTAGCTTTTATTGGATACATGTACAGGGTTATTCATTATAAATCACCCATCCCCTATCATCGTTATTATTACTTTTAGAAAAAAAAGTCTTATATGAGAGTTGTTTGGTTACAGCTGAATTTTCTTAATATTCTATCAAAAATTCAGTAGCGTGCCAATTTAAGGGGATACAAAAAATAATCGTTCTTTTTTATAGGGGACACCCTGTATATTTTCACATTATTGGAATGGACTTTTTTTTCTGATTTCAAAAATACATAATATGTTACCCCTACCTTATACCGTTTTTTAGTTATGAAATCTTGAAAATCTGAGTTTTAGTAAATACTGTAAATATGAAAAAGATAATTTATCAAAGTAAGCTATGAAAATGACAACTAATATGTTCGATAACTAACAGAGAGGTGGAAGATGTTATTAATAATAATATACAAGTGATTAAAGCAAGGATTCAACTTGAAATTAACAAACTAAATGAAAATAATGAAGTCTTCTACACTGTTATTATAAATAATATATCAATTATGCATTAACAATAATGGTGGACATCTCGAATATCTTTTATTATTTATAAATTCTCTTAAATAAATCTTTGTTTTCTGTTTTGTATAGATATATATTTTGACTTTTTCTTTCTTACTGAGAAAAATGTCAAAAATATCAATTATCAAACATATTAGTTTTCATTTTCATAGCTCACTTCAATAAATTATCTCTTTCATATTTACAGTACTTACTAAAACTTGATTTACAACATTCCATAACTCAAAAACGGTACAAGGTAGTGGTAGCATATTATATATTTTTAAAATCAGAAAAAAAGATCATTCTAAAATTGTGAAAATATACAGGGTGTCCCATTTAAAGAGGAACTATTATTTCTTGTATCCACTTAAATTTGTACTCTACTAGATTTTTGATAGAATATTGAAAAAATTCAGCTGCAACCAAACAACTTTTATATGATACTTTTTCTTTGTCTAAAAGTAATAATAACGATGATAGGGGGTGGGTAATTTATAATGAATAACCCTGTACATACTAGACTAGCCTGTGTCCCGTGTCGATATATCGCCATCAGCTCTAGCTTAATTAGCCGTTCAATAAACAGTCTACTCTCTTTACTTAACATCGCCGTACAACTAGCAGCCTGAGTGATATTCAGCAGTAGCATTTGCAAAGATTACAGAATTTATTCTGTAATCTATGGCATTTGTTATAACATTTAATATACTGGCTGGCTAATGCTTAAGCCATTCGTACTATAGGGTGATGGACAGAAATAAACATTTAAGTATAAAATATAAATTCAAAATCATGACCTTATCCTGGTTGATTTTTCAAGAAGGGAAAGGAAAAATAACTGTTCCATGCACCCTTCCCCCTCTGTATAGCTTATTCAGTCGTTTATAACCTTCAAACACCAACTGACACAAGGACACCTCCATACTAAGAGTCTACTGAATAAGTTAAGGAACTCTCGTCCAGGCTGCTGAAACCGAGTGAGGGAAATTTGAAGACAGTTAACGACCTGGTGACTGGACATGTAAGGTCTCCGTTATAAAGCCCTATTTTGTTCAGGTGCTCCTTTGTGGGAAAGTGTCCCGTAAGTAGCCCCGTTATGGTGCGTAGTTTGCTCCTGCTCATTGAGAGCAGTTCTTTCGCTACTTTTCTGATGGTTCTTTTATGAATTTCTTCCCATGTATTTGCCTGGGCGTATTCTTCCAGTGTTTATTGTGTTTTTCTTTTACCCACCCTTTCAACCATGTCCTAGTTGAGCATCTGGGAAAGCCCACTGCTGGTTCGGGTCCGTTCATCAGGGTTGACGATCTTGCTCTTGCGAGTTCGTCAGCTCTTTCATTGCCAGCGTTTTCTTTGTGACCTGGGACCCACTCCAGTGTTACACTGTTCCGAGTCGCCAGTCTTCAAGTTCTTCGCCTAAGGTATAGTTAGTTATACAGAGAGTCTTAAAAACCTTTAACAACTTATTGGATGTGGATTAAATTGGATTAAAATCGTTTATAAAATTCGTAAATGAACAATTTTCTTGTTTTAAACATTTATAAAGAAAAATCTAATAGACTTACGGAATAAAGCTTATGTAAAACTATGTGGTATGTGCTAGTGGGATTATTATTATCAATCTTCTTGGAAAGTCACGAAAACGTTTTTCAAATTTGCATAATATATTTATCCAAAATACCAAAGTATGTCTCTGTGTTGAATATAAATGCTTTTGTATTCTAACGTCTAGCGTATTTATAGTACAGTGATTTTAGGAAACTAAAATTGTTGACGCCAAGATTTATCAGCTCAATTTTAATAGTTATGCGGTTTTGCACAAGACTTTTTATGTTGAAAATCCGTTTTTTTGGAAAATTTCCTGACACTATTTGAAGGTGCAAAAGTGATTTAAAACTTACAGTTGATTTCTCGTCCCAAAAGAAAACCCATGTCACAAAAAAATCTTCGTTTTTGCTCAATAATATTCATCTCTCAACTAAAGCACTGTAGTACCGACCTCTTATTCTAGGTATTTCAAATATTTATCTTCTTTTCAATGGAAAGATATTGATACAAACATTAACTGCACTACAAATCTCCACGTGTTCCAAAGAACAAAAACATCTAAGCACTACGAAGACCGTGAACTGAGAAGTAAGTGTAAGTATACCTGAGAAAGATTATCAGACTTGCAGCTTAAATGCAACCATGCAACACAGCCGCTGAATCGAAACAATCATAGTTTTTCAAAAGGAATGCTTATTATTATTATTATTACATATTTTTCTTTTACAAGAGGAACTAATAATATACAATAATTCATTCATAAATTCAAATCCTTTCAAGGTCGATATTAAACACTCTCTGTCTTCTGTCTCTTATTTTATATGAAAGAATTTCTGTCATTCACAGCTACCCTATGGCGTAGTTATACAATTTTTTAAGAGGATTCAAGATACTACTCTAATAAAAATAGATATACAGATAAATCCAGTCTCTTATTCTTTAATAATGTTTATTTATAGACTTCAGTATAGATCAGACATACTTCAACATCGTTATAATTAATTATATAAATATAAATTGCCTTTCGCTTTTCAAATAAAAAGTGAAAAAGCACATTACCGTCTGTATCTATCATCAACTGAATTGCAACGTGTACAAAATTGCACTAGAACTGGCTTGGAACATCGAGTCGAGCTTGTTTTTTCTGAAAATAAAATCAGAGTTCGTGCATTGCACCTTGTCCTGAGGATGTACACTGAAAAAAATGTTGATTCCGTTTGTTATCTCGTACTAGAGAAAAGAAAATTAAGGTTTATTGTCAAAAATAGTTGTCCAAAATTGATGGGGGGTATCCAAAATGCTTCAACGACTTCTTCAACAAGTGATAAGTCTACCTTTTACCAACCAAAGCACTGACTCGATAAAGAAAACTAGTTTTTCTACGACCACCAAGACACTATTTTGCACTAGAGACAGAATAACAGAAATGAAATGGTGACTTGCTAAGAATTCCTAGAATTATTGGCCACCGATATGTTGTGTATGCAGCAAAAAGTCATTTTAAATTTCAAGATCTGAGGGTGTGTATTCATTATTTTAATAAAGCAATATAGATGTTCGCAATGATAAAAAAAATACAAAAATCTTATGTTTTGAATGGTAGACCTTACTACTACTACTACTACAGAATGTGCAGGCGAGCCTTGACCTAGCCAAACTAAAGTCATCGTTCCGGCACTGAGGCCACTGGCGGGCTCATTGTGCCATTCCTGCTACCTAGACATCCATGAAGCCGAGCCCTTCAATAAAGGCCACAACCTTTTTCAGTGGATGCCTGCTTGTGTCTCCAGGAGCCATGAGAGGCACTCCGAAGATTCGCCTGCGTAATACAGCCCAGTGTGGACACTCTAAGAGAACATGGACTGACGTTTCATCAGTCATGCCGCAACCCCTACATAGGGAACTTTCCTCTACTCATAGGTTGTAGAGGTGCTTCCTCATACAGCAGTGCCCTGTTAGGAGTCCTACTATCTTCCTCAACCTACTCCTTTGTAGTTCAATAGCTGCCCCAGCGTGTCCATCAGTCCATCCCATCAGTAGAAGTTTGGATTGTATAGAACCCTGCAGAGCATTCCAATGAGCGAGGTGCTGGTTCCTCAGCCACTTCCTCGTCTCCTTGCGTATTGTTTCTTTTGTTAGGGCCGAGGGTCGGGCCCGGGCGAGTATATTCCAGCCCCTGCTCTGTCACCAGAGCATGAGCCACCTGTGAACCAGACAGTCCCATATGGTAGATCTTAACTGTCATTCTTGTCGGAAAAACCCACTTTTCGTTGGTCACACTGATCTTAGACTGAACTCCTTTATTTGAAAATAAAAGTATGTACATTTTTCTCAGTGTAGAATGTTTGTTATTTTTCGTTTCCACGTACTGAAGTAATACCGAAATGCGATTTATTGTCGTTGGATTAGATCCGTAGAAAGATGAGGCTGAGTAAAAATAAATGAAAAGAAATTACCCAGGAAGAGGTATAAATTGGATAATATCACTTTTGCGAATGAGAAAATATGATCATTCTCCACAAATTTTGAAGAGATATATTTTATCGTTTTTCCACGCTATTAACTTTATTTTTTATTACACTGCCGATGCCGCTAAAACTTTAGTGAAATTATAGCCAGCGTATCTCCTTTTGTTACAAAACATTCCACAATGAATTTCTGCATTTAAAAGGAATTTGCAGTATATTATTTTATGCATAAACTTTACTCTATTGTTCTCTTTGTATTTCCGACAGAAAAGGTCTTATTATCATGGAAAACGGCATAACGGATCTTGTTTTAATTGTGCATGCTATAGGATGCTAGTTAAACTAGGTTAAAATCAAACAATTTAATTTTAACTATGCTTTAGTATATTCATATTTTGTAGAAATCAATTTGTAATTACGGGAACTATAAAACAACCATGAAGAACAATAATACAAAGATAATTGATTATGATTATATTAAGTGGATAAATAGTTATTATACAGGGTGATTCATTCCGAAATGCTCATACACTAAAGATAGATGGTGGGTTTCACCTTTCAAGTATACAATATACAAACAACCATTACATTCTTAAAAAGAACTTGTTGGCCTTCGGGTCTTTGATATTTTCCTTCTGTTTACTAATGAACAAGTAAACTGTACTAGCGTGGAGTTCATTTGGTCAATAGCAGGACATCTTTCTCGTGGACGAACATATTTCGTGTGCTAGTATTTGTTTACTTCATCGGCAGCTTTGGGTTGAATTCAGTTTAGTAGTTTTCAACATCATTCGTTGTAGGTGACATTTGACAGTTGACAAATAATGTTATCGACTAGATTAGGTTAGACCAAACGTACTTTTGTAACGATCATCTGTCTTTATAGTTTATTTACGATAAAAAGACGATGACGTTGCAAAACAAAATATTGTGATGCTGCCAAGCTGTAGTTTTTTGGAACTTTAGTTCTTTACGTCAGGTTATGAAGATCTGACCGTTACGTTACGTTATGTTACGTTGCTTCGTTATGTGCCTTTCTTGCGTGCGTGTGCTCTCTCCTGAGTCTCTCTCTCGTTTACGAAGCAGCGATTCATATGCTTCAGCCGGGAATCGAACCCGGGCCGCCCGCGTGAAAGGCGAGCATTCTACCACTGAACCACCGATGCTACATTAAAATTCCTTGCAAAGCTGGTATTCGCAGTGCTGGTGATCTACTTTAATTTGTTCGGATAAATTTTTACTATTAATTCCATAATTTTTTTTGTGCGATTGATCTTTTTTGTTTATTTACAGCATCGGTTGTCAGGACGGTAGGTTGTGTTTACACTGGTTTCTAAGTTTAACACGTCGGTAAGTGATTTACTTACCGTTCAGACGTCGAAAAGTAATAAATAGCATAATAAAAACAATTTTACCAAAATGCAAAATATATTTTAAACTGATTGAGAAGTATAAATGTCACTTTTGACATTTCGTTCATTTCGAAGAAGTTTAAATTATTTTATTCGGAATTTATTTCAATACGATCGCGCAAAAAATGGTATAAGCATCTCGAACGTTAAGGGTAATTACAACGTTTGCATGTAGATTCCTCTCGTAAAATTGGACAAAATGATGTGAGGATTAAGGGGTCTAGCACATTTATTTTTCGAAATACAGGGTGTTGAAATTTTGAAAACTTGAATGTTTTAACTCGATAACTTTAAAATGGATGGATAAATTGATTTGACATTTGGCAGGTTGTTTTTAAATGTAAAAGGGCATATTTTGATAGAATTAGTAGTTTGTGCAACTAGTGTGGATATGATGGCAATATCGCACGAGGACGAAGTTTGAGCACGACGCCGTAGGCGGAGTGCTCAATCGTTCAAGTGCTATATGGACAATCCACACGAGTCGAACAGCATATTTTTTCTACGACTCACCTGAGAAAAAGTCTAGAAAATAAAAATTTCTATAAACTGTAATATAACTTCAAATAGAAAATTTAACAATTCAATTAATTGTTTCCACTAATTTTTTTGTGGTAAACGTTCTTGAATGTATAATTTGTATAATGCTACGGTTTCCCTTTTTAAATATCCGATGCTGTTATAAGTAGATGTTTTCAGTCGGACTCCCTCATGAAGGGCACCGTACCATTGTCTATAATAATGAATATTCTGATATCTCAAACGTCTACCTGTTGTCGTTATTAATATCAAGCAGAATAATTATTTAAAAATAAAATTAACAATAAAAAAAAACTTTTTCGCGGGGAATCGAACCCGGGTCTACCGCGTGAGAGTCTGGTTTGCTTACTACTCGACCACCGAGGAATATGTTACATAATTTTTGTTTAAGAGGAACTAAAGTTCCTACCGTGTGTCCCGCGACACGTACTACCTTTTTTTGTATAATTCTGTATCTGTAAATTTAAATGTTATAAAAATGAGGTGTCTAGGCGGCGCCCCAGGGTACTCAGCGCCCATGGACATTGCCAATCCTACCCTTATGGACGGCGCGGGCCTGGTTATAAGCCCAATCTTTCAAAATCAATGCCAGAGTAGCTGTTGTAGTAGATTGATCCAGAATATAATTTCTTTCTTTGGTGAAGGTCTTAAATTGTCTCCATATAGACTGATTACTTATTAGAGTATTTTTCCAAGTCGTTTCTAAAATCTTTTTTGTTATTTCTGCATCAGAAAAGGTACTAAACCGATAATTTTCACCCATTTAGAGATTTATTCCCACTATAATAATGACATAATTGGTTGAAACTTACCCTTGTAACAAATAAAGAAGTATTTCATTGGTTTTAAGAAACGTCCAAAAATAATCGTAAAAATCCTATACATTGGTTTTAATTTTTACAGAAATTATTTTTTTTATGCCAATTCTTTGTTTAGAACTCTACCTGAGAGTGGTGATTGCCAACATTGTTTGATGTGTATGCTTTGGCAGTAGTTACAGGTACAATTAGTTCTGCTGAAAATGAAGGCGTAAGAATTTCGTTACTCTCAAATTTTTCAAAATTGTTTCATACTGTTTTGGACAAAGTATTTGGATACGAAACAGTTTCATTTTAATAAATCGCCATTTTTACTCCAGATATATTAAATACCAAATAAATATTGTACAATTAAAATTCTCTTGTGTATATTCCGCTTGAACAGGGTTAACTTATTGTTTTAGAAAATATCTGGGGTGCAAACTACCCTCTACCCTTAATAAACACCGAGGGAATTGATGCTACATCAAATTCCATTAACGGAATGAGGGTACAATATCCTATTTATTTTATAAAATCAATTTTCAAAATTCCTCTACCGAAATATATCTGTGTATACCTATTTACCATCCACTGAAAAAAACAACATTTCATTCGGCGATTTGTCTAACTGGATTAATAAACATTTATTCGGAAATGGCGTTTTCGATACAATATAACACGTATGTACATATTATTTTACCGAGGTATACATTTTCACATCCAGCATAATGATGAGCAAGCAGGAAGTTCATTGAAACTTATGGGTAATATTTCAGATAATCTATGAATTATTTATTAGTATATCTAATTATGTACGAGTCGCATGCATAGAGAGTAGGTTTTGGTCAATAGAGATATAAAATTAATAATGTTTATACAGGGCGGTCGTTTTATTGCGCACAGAGACTGCTCGAAAAATACCCCGCGTGGTTGGTGAGTTTGGTACGCTAAATCCTTCAATCTTCCTCACAGATAAAAGTCCAGACATGTTAAGTCTGGAGATCTAGCTGGCCCTGAAAATATACTTACCCTTCCAATCCATCCATTTGGATAGCTTACACTCAAATAATCTCTAACTCGTCTGGAAAAGTGCGCAGGACACCCGTCATGCTGTAATTTCATACCTCATATTTGTAAGAGAATATCTTTCAATAAAACAGACAACCAATTATCCAGAAAATCCAAATATGTATCGTCATTTGAAGTTCCAAGAAACTGCGATCTTTCCGTCAACTATACCACACCAAACATTAGGGCTCCATCTACCTTGAAGCTGCACTTCCTTTACCAAGTGCGGATTTTCTTCAGACCAATAATTATTATTATGCATGCATGCACCCGCACTATTAAGCGTAGCTTCGCCTCCCACAAATTTTTTGACATGATACGCGGTTGTTCTTCTAGCAGATTTAACAATTGCAGTAACCTGAGATTGAAGCAGCATTTAATTGGACGTTAAGTCTTAATGATCGAAATTTATGTATGATCTTTCTTTTACATATTTAATTTTTTGTTATAATACAGAGTGAGTCAATACTATACTTACTTATGTTTATGCGTTTTTATTTATATCTTGACTTCGACAATAGCTATCAACATGCGGTTTGCGCCATTTTGTTGAGAATTTAATCCAGTTCCATTATAATTCACAATAATTAGGTGTTTCCATTAAACATTCTTAAGGAAAACAAATTTCAATTTTTTTCATTCGAAAGTGCCCTCTACCTATGACAATTAAAACTAAATGCCATTGTTTTATAGTAGATGTAATTAATTCATCTACACTCTTTCTATTGACACTAATTTCGTTAAAATCGGTTGATTCAAACCAAAGTAATAGGTATTTTTTTACCAACACTTTCCCACTTTCCCCCAGCCTTTTTTCTTTACAGGTTACGCCCCCTAGCGGTTAACCTAGAAACTTGAAAGTCATTTCCAGCAATTTCTCTTGTCCGCTTTTCTCAAGGAATTTTCTCTCCTAATGTTATAACATGAATAGTTCCTGATATATAGCCGAGAGATCGGCTTCTTGGACCACCCGGTACATGCCAAAACTACCCAAGTCTTCCTAAATGATATTTAGTGCGTGACGTTTAAAAATTTAACATTATACTTCACGGAAAACTCGATTTTTTTGGATAAATTATTTCTGTTAACCTTCAAAATACGCAAACTTGATTTTAATGCGTGCTGATATAATTTGGATATCATAATCTTCTGTATTACCTCTCCCTGTATTAAATTACATTATGGATTGAATCTTTGAGGAAGTTGTTGGCCTTCAAGTTTCTTGAATGTTCGTAAAGGATAAACATTATGTAAGTTGTTTAAATATTTACCGCCTTTTTTAACGGTGTTACTATTTCAACAATCCTTATAAGCTTATATTCACCATGTTTTTCAAAAATTGTTGACTTTGATACCAATTTTAGATTAGATTAGGCATCGTTTTAAATTAAAGAGTTTTCCTTTAATATTTTGAAGCATTTCATGCATACAGAACAGTAAAATGAAGTTAGCGGATTGTCTAATTTTTTACCATGCTTTAAAATTTACCAGCCGCTTACAGAATCGATCCTTATAACAAGGAATGGTTCCTTTGACATCCTTTTAGTTTCTTTTAGATCTCTCCACATTCCTTCTAAATCTACGCATCAATTTGTCACTTGGATAACTCTTTCTAGTCCATCTTCCAGCCTCATTTTTTTCCCAACTCCTGAAGCTGCTTAAAACTATATCCATCTCCAATGCTTATTGTACTCTTTGAAGATGGTTCAGTGGATTATTTTTATTGATACACACTATGCTGATTGGCAGCAGCTATTTGAGCAAGTTGCTAAAGTCAGGCACCTGATGCCACCAGCAAGCAAACTTGGACATGGTTGGTTATAGAGTTAAGCTAGTTACCAGCTGCTGTTGATCAGTGGCTGGAAGTAGAACTAACAAGCAGCAACTGTATACCTGGTGACTCAGTTATTCAGTTCAGCACCTGAACAGTAGATGAAGACTAGCCAGCTACCAGAATTGAAACATTTCCACAAACGTTGGCAGCCGCTAACTGGTGGCGCCAACGGCTAATGTAGTGGTCACAACAACCGGCCGGCAACCGGCCTAGTGTGATCCGCGCTTAAGATATAAAGTATCCGGTTTAAATGGTATTTAAAATTAATTTAACAAATCGCCAGTGGAGGTCGAGGTCTCTACTGAAATTATTGAAAAGTAGAAATTTTGACACAGTTCTAAAGTAGACAAAAAAAAACTAGTTTGCACCTAATATAAGAATCGTCTACCTGCAAATGATACAAATCTAGCCGGCAAAATAAATGAAGAGCGACAGCTTCTTAATGGCTTTTAAATTATTTGCGAGTTTTATACCTGACGCACAAAATATTAAGGCAACTTAAAAGACCTTTATCTTGTTTATACCCTTAAAACAGGGTGGACAACTTAAAGGATCTATTCAGTTGAACTAGCTGCCAGTGTATTTTTATTTATAAGCATTTTTATTACATTTTTATAATGTTGTTAGAGATTCACTTTTAAATCCTTTTTTTTATATACACTGTATCCACTTAAGGTCGGGAAACTTTTTTATTATCAATTTTAGGAAAAAAACTTATTCCTCATAAAAAGTTCTGCGTGCTCTAAAAACTAAAATACAATTATCAGATATAAATTTTTTTCAGTATTATACGAGGTGTCTCAAAAAATATGAACTGTACTGAAGAATAAATTACATGGTTTTAAATGAAACTAACTGTTTCTAAATGACTCCACAATATATTTGAAAAAATGTGTAAATTGCAAGTAAATTATTGACAATTGTTTCGATAAATATATCATCGTCAGAATGACAGAAGTTACTTTTGACATGATGTATACTTGATATATATTTGTCAAAAGTAACTTCTGTCATTCTGACGATGATATATTTATCGAAACAATTGTCAATAATTTACTTGCAATTTACACATTTTTTCAAATATATTGTAGAGTCATTTAGAAACAGTTAGTTTCATTTAAAACCATATGATGAGTAGATTCCACGAAGTGAGGGTTTATACAGTTAACTCAAGAATAAATTACCTTTAAATTTGACAATATAAAAAAATGTTATAGATAAAAATTGATCAGAATTGAAAACTACGTTCAAATATACGATTTTATCTATTTATATGCAAAAAATGTATTATTTTTTTAATGTATTTCTAGATACAATAACAATGACAATGCAAATTTTACTGTATAGTTACGTCTAATATAGATCTGACAAACTAATGAATGTTTGATACCTACAAATGTTTGACAGTAACTGTCAGAACGCGTTAGAATTTTACTCAGATATGGTAGCTTATCGTTTTTGAGAAAATTCCACACTTGTGATTTTTAACCAATCAGAACGTGTATTTCTGTCGGATCACCATAGCAACGGATGAATTTTATCGGAAATTTTTTCCTGGTGGGTACCCAACAGCGAATTATACAGGAACTTTTTTTGGCGTTTATAATGACAGAATATTTTTTTGACAATCTAATTTTTATTTGTTTACATAATAATTTTGATTAATTCCAACAAAAAGCTTAAATGTTTTCTAAATTCATGGACCATTATGATTGATGTTTATATTAAAAACGCAATTATTGTATACTATGGCAGGTTGATTCGAAGTTGCTTGCTCTTGATTTAGATATTCTTGGACTGTCTTTGCAGAAGTTGAAGCAGACCTCATTGAGTCAATTATATCCTGATGATGGCCCGAGTCAATTTGCAGATATGGTTTTAATGATTGACTGCTACGCCCTGTTATTTTAATTAATTGCTGTTCTCCAATTCCCGTTTTGGCTAGAGTTGAAACAGCAGTGGTCCTCGCAGAATGATTTGTTATCTTGATCTTGTTGACATCGATTCCAATCACTGATGCCGCCGATTTGAAGATATTTTATTTTGTCCAACCGGGCTGTTCTTATACCAACCTTTGGAATTGGGGTGGTGCCAGTTTGGATTTGGAGTTAAAAATAAACGATTCGTTTTGATGAGTTGGTCTCGCTGGCTTATTAGTTTTTTGAACAGTCTTACTGGGCATAATTCTTCATTGACTGTATTCGGTACAAGCCACTTACTGTCGGACATTCTTTTTGAACCGCCTTGAGTGGTCTTGGAGAAAACCTGGTTATACTCAATGCGTCCTGTTGGTTTCCCTTGATTGTCAATTTCCTCCACAAAATATTCTATTGATGCTGCCGCTCCTTCATTTCCTCTCCAGGCTGCAGTGTTTGAACATAGGTCACTATAAAATAGTACTGAACACTGGACACTCCAAAAAGCTATGGAGATATTTTGATATTATGTTTTTCGACATGAGTATGTCAGTGATCAGTCCAGTTCAATATTCTTTTATGTAATACGTTATTGTTAGTTATAATTATTAAATGTATTTGTTCAGTCTCAGTCTCGTCTTGTCTTTTTATTATTGAATATATAACACAGGCCAATTCATGAGCAGCAATGTGAAACTTTCTTTGCATTCCTTCCGGAGTGTTTTCGCCCCAAAGCTCAATGATCTTTATCAATTCGTCTGCTGATAGTGCGGATGAGCTTGCCTTTCTCTTGGTTGGATATATTTGTAGCTTCCGACGCTTAGCATTTTTTGCAGCTCTTGAGTTGACAAATTCTATGTCAGAGAATGGATTAAATTTGCGATTATACCTTTCGAAAAAATATTCCTGCAACTGCTTAGCTGTGGAATTACATAGAACTTTGATAACACTCTCCTTGTAGTTTTCGGAGATCTTTTTTCGCATGTTGAAGGCATAGTCTTCAAGAATGAGCGCCAGTTCTTCCACAGGTATATCCGCTCTGTCGAAATCATACGCTTTTTCTGTGCAAAAGTTTATAAACTGCTTCCATACACTTGCCTTCGATTTTCTAGTATTCGCTGGTGTCTACTGCTTAATATTCTGGCGAATATTTTCTTTACTTTCTTGACCGAAGCGAGACATTTTTCTACGTCGTGCTGTTTTGACAAATTTTTGACAGAAATAATTTCTAGTTTAGAGTTTCACTGAGTTGCCATGGTAACTGAATAATCAAGTTGACAAAACCTGTTTTGCAAGAACTTGATAAAGACGAAACTTGATGTTGGTGGAAACACATTTGGTGTGGAATTTTCTTACCGAATACCACACGAGGTCAAATTAAATCCGGAAATAATTTGACCTCTAGTGGTATTACTAGTGAAAATAGAAACAATATTAAACAGGCACAAAACCTATTTTTTCAATGTAAATGGATGTAATTGCATATTTGAACGTAGTTTTCAGTTCTGATCAACTTTTTCCAATACTATTTTTCGATATTGTCAAATTTAAAGGTACTTTACTCTTGAGTAAAGTTCATATTTTTTGAGAAACCTCGTATAATACTGAAAAAAAATTGATATCTGACAATTGTATTCCAGATTTTAGTACATGCAGAACTTTTTATATTATTTTCCTAAAATTGATAATAAAAAAGTTTTCCATATGGACACAGTGTATAAATCAAAATCACTGGTTCCTGTGTTTTTCCGTTTTCCACGTCACAAGTGTGACGTCGAAAAGAAATATTTATATCTATGACATGTATTCGTAAGTAGGATCGACTGAAATAAACCAATCTTATGTAGTAGTCCAGAATTTGGCAGCTGAAAATTCTCGTTTTATTCTGTTGCCGAGAAAATTGTTTTGTACCATCATTTGTTCGACCGCTATTAATTAATAACGATCAATAAATATTAAAACATGGAAAATACAAATATATAAATAGTTTTATTTTCGAGATATTCTATAAATATTCGTATTTATAGCGTATTGATCGCCAAAAAATTAAGTAGATTTAAAAACCAAAGAAATATATTCAACTCAACCTTCTTGAAGTTCTAGCATATTATTTACTTCTCTTCCTACTCGTTCCAATTGTTCGTTGTTTGTTTAAATTTAATCAGTAGTTTGGTCTTTTGTGCATGTTCCATGAGCTGATCAGCGGCGGGCGTAATTTCGGCCGGTAATCCCTTGGCCTACCTGCATAAATCAAGGGGTACCATTTATGACAGGGGTAATTTCGGCCGAGGGGTTGATGTTTACGATGAGATTAAAATATTAAGTTTATGTAAAATGAAAGATTTTTACATGGATGGCACATTTTCTTATTGTACAAAATATTTTATCAGTTATTTACCATCCATGGACTGGAAAATGGGCATTATGTTCCTCTTTTGTATTGTCTGTTGCCCAATAAGACCAGTGACACATATATGAGACTTTTTCTGTTGGTAAAATCTAAAATTTTTGAATTTTATAATATTGTTTTTGAACCGAAGGAGGTATTTGTGGATTTTGAAATCGCAATTCATAACGCATTAAAAGTTGTCGCTTTCCCAAAACCAAACTAAATGGTTGTAGATTCCACTTGCACCAGGCGTGGTATAGGAAAATACAATCATTAGGGTTAACCCAAATGTATAAAGATTAAAACTGCGAGGAAAGCAAATGGCTTACTCATACTTTTGGGCTAACTTATTTAGACCCCTCTGAAGTTGAAGATTGTTTCATATTTGATCTCATGTCATACAAACCGGACCATAAACTTATAGATAAATACGCAGACTATTTATTAGAAAACTACATAGCGCCAGAATCTCATTTTCCACCAAATATATGGGCATATGAAAACCCATCAATTAAAAGAACCACAAATGCCTGTGAATCATTCCATTCGCACTTTAATTCTAGTTTTTATTCAAGTCACCCTTCTATATTTATTTTTATAGAAAAATTAAAAGATTGTCAGATCGATGCATATTTAAAAATAAAAAATTCAAATATTCCAGCAAAAATTAAAGACAAACAAGTAAAAAACAAACTGAAATTTATCGAAAACATGCTTCGATCTGACAATATTTCTAGAATTTTTTTTTTTATTTACGAATCCGCATCAGCCTCAAGGGCTATTAGCGGTCTGTAGCTATTTATTGTGTTTGTTTAATATTTTGGATACATATAGACATGTCACATGTTTTAAAGTACTTTTAAATTTTATGGTAAAAGTTTGAGATTTGCAGATATTTAATAAGGTTTTTCACATTACTGCTGTTGTTTAAAGTATTTTCCAGGGATTCACTTATGTTGCATGCTAGTCTGTTGGTATGATATAGCGGACACTCAACTAAAAAATGTTTCACTGTTAACGGCTGCTCACAAATAACACATTCTGGTCTTGGTGTTCGGGAAAGTAAGTATTCATGAGTAGCTCGAGTATGACCTAGACGTAACCTTGTGATGATGATTTGATGTCTTCGATCTTCGTTAAAAGTTAGCCAGGGTGTTATGTAGGGTTTGATTTCCCTAAGTTTTGTGTGTGAGCTCCTCCAAGTGTCATTCCATTTTTGTTTTGCTTTATTGCTAATGAATATTTTTAGGTCGGTGTATAAGGGCTTAATGATTGGTGTGGTATTAAGAAGAGCTGCTTTTTTGGCAAATTGATCGGCTATCTCATTACCTTTTATGCCTATGTGTGCAGGAACCCATAGGAAATGTATGGTTTTTCCTATCGATTGAAGTTGATGAAGTTCTTGTTTGTTCATCAGTACGATGAGGTTTTTCGAATAGGTGTTTCTCAATAATTTTAATATTTCTAGAATTAATTTCGTTAAATCTGTATCACATCAAAACGTTTTTTAAAAATTTATAGTTTACCTAAGTTATAGAAATAAAATGATGTAATAATTTTATTGAAATAAAGAAATATTTTAATATAAAGCATTCTGTTATTTTATTTGATTTGCGGCCGAAAATACCTATGAGATAAGGAAGCAACTTAAAACCTCCGGCCGAATTTACCTACCGGCTTTGAGTACCTGCCCTTTTTCCGGCCGAAATTACATCCGCCCCTGATCAGAAGGATAGTTGTGGCAAAAAATCTACCAATTCATCTTCAACCAAGTCATGTATAGAAGAGATTCTAAAACATATCCTTCTCTACAGATATAATTCTTAAATCATCCGGTACAGCTTGTGGCATTTGATTCCATCTTAATTTTAGCAAATAATTTTCTGTTGTATTTTTGGAGTAGAGCAAGTCAGTTTTGAACCAGTTATGACAAATGTGCTGAGAGGTTATACAAAATTGAGAGAGCTGTAACTGCCTCTCTTACAGCCAGTTTCACAATCGGTGGTAAACTCTTAGGATTAAGTAACCCCATTAGAACATGTTTCACAATCATGATTTAACTAATGGTCAGATAACTTATGAAATTATATTAACTTTTGTTGTGTTGGTATGAAAACCATCGATAGTATGATGTTCTATGTCAAATGAAAAGAAAAAGCAGACCTTTAGAGGTTATGTTTTACAGTTTTTATACTGGAACTACCAAACTACCCCATGCTTTAATTGTAGGATGGGAAATAGCCTCTTTAATATCCTCCAACAGACTTTCTACTGCCCACTTTGACATACGAAATCTGCATAAAAAATTGTGACTCGAATTCTTCGAAATAATCACTTCTTGGGCGAATAATTTTTGGCCGTCTGACTTCATCGTCACTGCTATAGGCATCAACATCGTACTCTTTCATATTTCCAATTGTTTGTAATTGAAAATAACAATATGTATACAGTTTTAAAATTTGACAGTTGATGCAGTTAACAATCATAAATTAGGTTAGATTTCCTTGGTTAGCACAGTTACCCGTACTTTGGATTGCAGTTAAATTTTTTTTCTACTAACGTGCGGAAAGTGAATCTTTTCCGCACTAAAAAGCGTGCGGAAAGAGTCACTTTTCCGCACTAGTGCGGAAAGTAAATTTATTGACATTTGAGGAATATACTGACATTTGAATATTCAAAATATGTATTTTGTATATCCAAGTTTACCAAGGCCTCGCTCTGGATCCCGGAGGACGTCCACAAGACGACATCCGGTGAAAAAAAGAGGGTTCTTGGTCGGCTTAGGGCGCAGAACCCTGATCTGACGGTGGCAAGGTGGTGCACTTTCCACCATGAGGTAAAGGTGAACCCGGAAGGACACCTCTTCGTCTTCGGAATTGGAGACGAGGATATGGCTGTCCTCAAGAAGAAGTCGATGAGGATGAGCTATGCGTTCACCTCATTGACTATTAGGGTAACAAGGAAGGAAGCAGGGGGCACCTCTGAAGACCCGAGGTCCTTGGTAGTCGAGCCACATAAAGTGGACATTGACCCCAAGGCCACCACGGGTCCCGAAAAGGACGTCGAAACAGTCGATGACCTGACGGAGGAGGCACCCGAAGACAACGAGGTCGTCTCTCCCCTAGCGGAGGAGCAGATGGACCTCTAAAGAGAATCCAACTCCATGCAACCTACTCATGGGCAAGGACGTTGGAAAAAAGGTGAATGTTATACAATGCAACCTCCAACACAAAAAGGCGGCAACGGCAACACTATGTCGCCGCCTTGATGTATTGGAGGATGCAATAGCTTTGATCCAGGAGCCCTGGATAATAAAGACCAAAATTACTGGTTTCAGTAGCCTAACGGGTCAAATTTTCAGCCTACCAAGCAATCAGCAACCTAGGACAGCTATTTACGTCCCAAGGAAATACAGAGTCTCTCCGATGGCACAATTCTGCACCTCAGACCTTACTGCGGTTAAAGTGGAATGTCCAGATGGAAAAGGCAAATATACGGCGTTGGTACTCGCATCGGGGTACTTACCTTCAGATGCAGCCACCCTACCACCGACTAAAGAGATGGAGGTACTAGTGGATCACTGCCTCAACCACAGAGTGGAGCTGATATTGGGTTGCGACTCAAACTCACACCACTTGAGCTGGGGCAGCAAGGATATCAACGCCCGAGGTAAGTCTCTTTATGAATATATAATTAGGAAAGATCTAACAATCTTAAACACAGGCACGGAGCCGACATTTATTAACGCCCGTAGCCAAACATTAATAGATATTACGCTGGCGACAGCCAAAATATCAAACAAAATTCAGGACTGGCAGGTGTCGGATCATATTTCTATGTCAGACCACCGCTGGCTGACCTATACGGTAAGCCAGGATCTCAGGACCACTGTAAAATCCCGTGACCCGAAGAGGACGGATGTAGGTCTCTACAATCGACTCTTAGAAGGTGCTCTGCGGGAAACAGAGGTCCTGACTCCCAGCAATAATGAGGAACTGGAAAGGTACACAGTATCTATCCAAAACAAAATAGACATTGCCTATAAGGAATCCTGTCCCATGAGGATGGTTCAGACAGGTGGCACGACCAATACCTGGTGGTGCCCTGAACTGGAACACCTCAGAAAGACAGCGAGAACGACCTTTAACAAGGCAAAACGAACAAAACTCGAAGAGGACTGGGGAATGTATAAAGCCAACCTCAAAGAGTTCAAAAAAGTCTGCAGACAAAAGCAAAGAGAAGCCTGGAGAGCCTATTGTGAGGCAGTCGAAGACTTCCCACAAATTTCTAGGCTACAGAAGGCACTCTCAAACGACCACCATAAGAGTATCGGCATCCTGACAAGGGAAAATGGCGACAAGGCCGCCAACCTTCAAGAGAGCGCTGAGATTCTTATGGAAACTCACTTCCCAGGTTCTGTCTTTCCTGGAACGTCAAACTGGACGGAAGTACCAACAACACCCTCACAATACGACTGGCAATCTGCTAGTGCAGTAATTGATGAGGACAAGATAAGGTGGGCCATATCGGGCTTCTCCCCCTTCAAGTCACCAGGACCTGAAGGAATAAGACCAGCCCTACTTCAATGGGGAATGGATATTCTTATGCCGCACCTGGTTGGAATTTTCAGAGCCTCTTTAGCTCTGAGGTATATTCCCAGTAAGTGGAGAGAAGTACGAGTGGTATTTATACCCAAACCAGGTAGGATGGACTACACCTTACCAAAAGCATTCCGACCAATTAGTCTCACATCGTTCTTTTTAAAAACAATGGAGAGGTTATGCGAGCGGTATATAAGAGATGAAGTGCTAGTTCACAACCCACTTCATCCAAATCAGCATGCATATACTCCGGGAAGGTCCACTGATTCGGCCCTTCACCAAGTGGTTGGCAGAATCGAAAGATCATTGGACAACAAAGAATCCACCCTGGGTATATTCATAGATATTGAGGGAGCGTTTGATAAAACAACCTTTCCAACAATTACCCAACAACTCAACTCCAGGAATGTACCTCTGGTAGTAGGAGAATGGATACTCAAGATGCTCTCTAGTAGAGCAATAAGTATCAATGTAGAAGACATCACAGTACGAGGACTGGTCATGAGGGGATGTCCACAAGGAGGAGTTTTATCACCCCTTCTGTGGAACATAGTCCTAGACACCCTGATTAATCACCTCAACAACAATGGATTCTACACAATTGCATACGCAGATGACATAGTTATCTTGCAGACTGGCAAATTTGTGAACACACTGTGCGACAGAGCGCAGGATGGGCTTAAATTAATTGAAAAATGGTGTAAGGAACACTCACTGTCGATCAATCCCAGAAAGACTGAGATGGTCCTTTTCACCAGGAAAAGAAGTTTATCGGGTTTGAAACCTCCCGAAATCTTCAAAAGCAAACTAAACTTTTCGGAAGAGGTGAAATACCTTGGTATTACCCTCGACAGGAAACTAACATGGAACTCTCATCTACACAACAGAGCAAAAAGAGCATATGTGGCTTATGAGCAGTGTCGGAGGACAGTGGGACGCACATGGGGTCTGTCACCCCGTGTGGTCACCTGGATCTACACTGCAATAATAAGACCCATGTTAACTTATGGAGCAATTGCATGGGGACCGAAAGTTCTACAAGCAACGGCCATCCAAAAATTATATCAAATACAGCGAATGGCTTGTCTGAACATCACAGGAGCCATGAGAACAACACCAACCGCAGCAATGGAACTAATTACTGGTCTGACCCCTCTGGACCTGCACGTCAAGGAGGTTGCGTTAATGGCCATGGTACGATTGCGCACGGCTGGTGTAAACCCCGAAGTAGGAGTGGGCCAATTGAGGTTGAGCCTATGGCAGGAAGCGCTCACTGCGCTACCTCTGCTGCAGGCAGCCAACGATGCAATTGAACCCAGGTTTCTGTTTAACAAACCCTACAAAATTCAAATAAAACAGAACACAGAACCAGACGCTGCAAATGCAATACGCATTTATACAGATGGTTCAAAAATGAAAGAAGGCTCAGGATGTGGAGTTTACTCGAGAGCACTGAGCCTCAAGATTAAGTGGGGAATGGGAAACAATACCAGCGTGGTTCAAACAAAACTGGCTGGTATCTCAATTGCCACAAAAGAACTAACCAGAAGAGGAATTTCTGGAAAAAACATAACAATCTGCACTGATAGTAGACAAGCCCTATTAGCCTTGAACAGACAACGTGTTATATCGAGGCTAGTACTAGAGTGCCACCAAGATTTAGCTGACGCCTCGGCAGATAACAATATTATCCTGAGGTGGGTTAAAGGGCACGACAGGAGTAAAGGAAATCGCATTGCTGATTCTTTAGCCAGGGAAGCCGCTGGACTGAAAATTTTAGGACCCAGTGACACCTACGGCCTAACGACTTCGACAATTGCAGAACTAGCCAAACGTTACACCCATGCTCAATCCCTTAAGAGATGGGATGGAATCAAAGGATGCAGTCTTGCCAGGATCACCCTGGGCGACCCTGGAAAGCTGGCGCCGAAGAAATATTTGGCGATGACCAGGAAAAACCTACGTTTAACAGTAGGATTTCTGACTGGTCACTGTCAACTAAGGAAACACCTCCATACTATGGGGTTAGTGGACACACCTCTATGCAGGATGTGTGAACAGGAAGATGAAACTGTCAGGCATGTCTTATGCGAGTGTCCGGAGTTATCGTCAATAAGAGAGTGTGTGTTCGGTGAGTCTTGGCCTACACCTGCCGATATAAAGGAGATGTCTCCTAGTGACCTGACCACCTTCCTGAGAAGGACAGGATGGACAATGACCTAGGAGGACAACTCCTCGGGAGGATGTACAATGGGTCACATGAGGCCTAAGTGCTGTAAGCCTCCCTATATACTCTACAGATACATATGCTTAGATACACGTTAAAACATCAGCGTTTTGAAAGTACTCAAGTATTTTCAGTTAGAAAAAGAAGCTGATAATCATTAATTTCATAGCCTTTTCGAATTCGGCTGAATACGATCCTGATGCTTTTATTTGTCAAATTTAAGGTTAGATATATGTCAAAATAGCAAATAAACTAAACGACATACCCAAAATCCGGATATACGTCACAAACGATGACGCACACCAAGAAAGCTATTGAATGTACTATAGAAAATATTTAGACCTACGTCCAAATCACATCACATATCGCAGATTATTAGATTAGATAAATGGAAAAATATAACAAAAAAGTTGGACAAAAATTAGATTAATCAAGTGACAGATGGTGAAAAACTTTCTGGTCTATTATGTGGCCTAAGTGCTGTGAGCCTACACACTCACCCTCCCCACTCTACAGATACAGATCCAAGTTTACCAAATGACTGAAAAATTAATAAATTTAATATAATGCTGCTATAATTTTTAATAAAAAAAAAACTTATTTTTCAATAATTTTTTGATGGCCCTGGTATAAGCCTCATCAAATGAATGTCAAATAATAATAATTGATTTGTTGATATGTATATAATGAGAAATGTTGATTCATGATTACTTTTGGGTTCTTTCCGCATGCTAGTAGAAAAAATAGTGTACCTAACACGTGCGTAAAGTGACTGTTCCGCACGCGATTGCTGGCCGAACTCCGCTAAAGCGTCGTTCGGCCATCTGCAATAGCGTGTGGAAAAGTATCTCTTTCCGCACTAGTTAGGTAAACTACTATTAATGGTTAACCTTTATACTCGATTTGAAATTGGTTGATAGTAATAAATCATTAAAATCCGTCAAACACGTATACAAAGTGGTCCACCTAAATTGCCAAGTTTTAAATGGTATATACATTGAAAGTATAGACCCTTTTGCATTTATTAAACTTTCCATTCCTATAGATCTGATAAGGGCGTCGAATACAAAGCTTAACCCGAGGCTCGAACAATAAGCGGTAGGATTCTACCTGTGATGTTTTGCACTCATGCACGTGCTTTCGGGTGGGTTTAAGTTTATATTAAACACAATAATTATATAATTTAGTGAACATTCGGATGTGTGGCATAATTTGTTACCCTTGTATTTGAATAAATATAATACTAATAACAATAAAGCAACCAATATACAAGTAAATTTGGAAAAATGTTTCTATTTGAAATTCTATAAAATTTATAGTAAGTCATTACATTTCTTCGCTTTAAATTAATCATCATCAGAAAATGAAATATCTGAGGGACTGTCTTCTTCCCCTAAATTGATAATAAGAATAAGTGGTTCGACCGTTTTCTCCAGTAAACTATCCAATTGCCACATTTTTTCCTCCTCCTTTATTACATGCTCTATACATCTTTGCCACTTCCCCGCGTTGACTTCTTGAAGCGCTTCTTCAAAGAGTTTTTGAACATCACTCATTTTATAAGTGGTATTTTTTCTAGCCACATAACCTTTCACATGAGCCCATACCAGTTCGATCGGATTTAATTCGCAATGGTAGGGGGGGAGCCGAAGCACTATTATATTTTGTTTTTTTGGCCATTTCGTCAACAACATATTTTTGAAACCGATGTTTATGGGTGTTTACAATTGATAGCAACTCCTTTTTAACCATATTGTCCTCAAATTGTATTTGTTTCTCCACAAGCCACTCGATAATTTTTGCTTTTCGCCAAGCAGTTGTAGGCATCTTCTCCAATCTTCTGGAGTGATACGGAGCGTTATCTAACACAATGACGGAGCCAGGTGGAATCAGCTCTATCATTTGTTCGAAATACTCCTCAAAAACATCAGCATTCATATCCTCGTGGTAATCGCCTGTACGAACTGATTGGAATGATAATAGTCCACCTTCTAAAAAGCCATTGGAGCTACCGATGTGAGTTATAATTAATCGTTTTCCTTTTCCAGAGGGCGGATTTATTCCTGTTGATAGACCGTCTAAAAATGCTTGCCGGTGAGAAGTCACATTTTTGTCTGTCCATATTTTTCCAACTGTGTAGCCTTCGTTCAGCCATGTTTCGTCCAAATAGAAAATTGTTTTGTTTTCATTGCGAAATTGTCTTATTTTTCTCAAATAATTACGTCTCCAACACACTATTTCATCTTTTTCGAGCAAATGAGACTTCCGACTATGTTTTTCCCATCTAAAATTCATTTCTCTTAGAACTTTCCATAGTTTATCTCTCTTGATTGCAGGAAAGTCTTCTTTTACTGCCCCTAAAACTCTATCCAAAGTAGGGATCTCCTTATTGAAATAGAATGAATGCACCTTTCGTCTTATGATGGCCTTTTCGTCCTCATCGATTGGTATTGTTCGCCTTCCTGGAGATGGTTTTGGTGGCGTCACGGTTCCTGTCTTTTCTTCCCGCATCAGCCTGTAGATGGTTGCTTTTCCAATACCTGTCATCTTTGAACAAAGTTCCACTGTAGAATCGATACTTATTGCACTTTTTTGATATCTAAGTGCATTAAATACATTAAGCACAATAATCTTTTCACTAATGCTTAGCGCTGATTTCACAGCTCGCTTAACTGGAATAAATCCTGAAAGACTCTCCATTTTCAAAAATTACCCAAATGTGTGTCCTAGAATACTCGCATTAGGTTTGTTCGCTCTTAAAATGACTCACAGTTTTATACCAATAAGTAGAGGTACCTACCTACCTACCTACCTACCTTTTTCGTAACAACCTGAAGTAACATTGTGTATTAATTGTTCCCGGAATTCTCGGCATAATTATTTTTACCTGTTATGACAATAATGATTACTATAAATAGGGTTCAAACCGGCACGTCAGGTAGGTGCGCCTATGGAATCGGCTGCTAAAAATGATTTATTACTATCAACCAATTTCAAATCGAGTATAGGTACTTATACCCTTGACCACATATTGTGAAACCCAAATTTTGTCGTAACCGTTGGATACTTTTTAACCAAGAGGTAACCTATTATTGTGAAACTGGCTGTTAGTCTTATTTAAATTCTAATTTCTAGTAAGTACGGGGTGTCCCAAATTGGTGTGTTTTGCAAGGTATCTCGTAAACTAGAGGAGATAGAAGAAAAGCAGTTGAAATGTCATGACTTTTTTTTTTGTTAAAGTAACGATGGCATAATTGAATCTTTCGTAACTTCCTGCAGTTGAAAGATACAGGGCGATTATTGAAAACTGTCGAAAACTATAACTTCTTAATTAAGAAAAATTTAAAAAAACGTTATGGAGACTTTTCATAGATATAATATTGAAGAGGTCAGTGGCGCACAGAATTTTTTTGTTAGGGAGCTCATTAAGGAAATATAATGCAAGCTTATGTTGTTTTAAATGGGACACCCTGTATATTTTGACGTTTTTCGTTTCCTTTTTCAATTCTCGTTCACCTGATATACATATATATCTATTTTCATTGGTTGGAGCCACAGTGCCAATAAACCATTTATGGATGTTATCAGATGAAACACCCTTAAAAAATTGAACACTCAGTAACGAAATTTAACATTTCATTATAAGGATACTGATGTGTGACAATTTCATTTATCAAAATTATAATTATTAAAAAATAAAACCAGATTAAAAAGATAAAAACAATAAACTTATGAAACAATAAGAAACAGACAACTAATCTACCTATAACTAATTTTATTAAAAGGTAAAAATTACACTAAATGCCCAAAATGCTCTCCGTTTTCATCGATTAAAAAGTTTTTTGTTTAAATAATCTCCAACCAATTCAGCATCACCAAAAATAAAATCAGTGAACAAAAAACAAAGGTAAATATTGCTGATTATTGGTTACTTTTCAATCGATGAAAACGTATAGCATTCTTAACATTCAATGTAATTTTTATATTCAAATAAAATTAGTTAAAGGTAGATTAATTGTCTACAATGTTTCATGTTGTTACATAAGTTTATTGTTTTCATCTTTTTAATCTGGTTTTATTTTTTATTAATTATAATTTTGATAATTAAAATTGTCACACATCGGTATCCTTATAATGAAATATTAAATTTCGTTACTGAGTGTTCAACTTTTTAAGGGTATTTCACTTGCTAACATCCATAAATGGTTTATTTGCACAGTAGCTCCAACTATTGAAAATAGATATATAATATGTCATATCAGGTGAATGAGAATTGAAAAAGAAAACGAAAAACGTCAAAATATACAGGGTGTCCCATCTAAAACAACATGAGGTTGTATTATATTTCCTTAATGAGCCCCCTAACAAAAAAATTCTGTGCGCCACTGAACTCTTCAATATTATATCTATCAAAAGTTCCTTTAACGTTTTTTTATATTTTTCTTGATTAAGAAGTTATAGTACCTTGTAGTTTTCGACAGTTTTCAATAATCGCCCTGTATCTTCCAACTGCAGGGAGTTACGAAAGATTCGATTATGCCATCGTTACTTTAACAAAAAAAAAAGTCATGACGTCTTAACTGCTTTTCTTTTATCTCTTCTAGTTTACAAGATACCCTGCAAAACACACTAATTTGGGACCCGAGGGACACCCTGTACATCAATTTTGATAGACAACCAGACCACAAGTATCTAAATCTACATCCACTACTCGTATTCCACTGGCCAGTTCTTCAAATGTATTTTGCCCGAAAACTCGCCTAGAAAATGAAGAAAGTAAAGAAAACTATGAAGAAAAGTAGCGTCCAACGTGAGTTCTAAATCTTGTTTCATAGATTGTTTGTGGGCATCTTCATGGGTTCAGTTGCCCCAACCTTTCAAATAGCCTGAGCTGGTCGAAAGACATATTTCAGAGGTATCATTCGTACTTGGAGTCAATAATCATGGAACCTGACGTACACTAGTCTTGAAGTCGTCTGCGCCATAAATTGATACCCCCCTTTATTGCACCCTGTTCAAAATTGTTCCAAACAAACTGCATTCTTTCTTTGAACTGCTCGATTGTTTCAAATTGTTGTCCCTCATACAAATTTTGTTCGAAAATTCCCCAAATTGAATAATCAACCGGATTTAATTCTGGGCTGTTAGGTGGCCACATTCATAATATTTTACTCTAAGTTTTAAAGTTACTAAACTGTTTTCATAAATGTGTTATTAAAATGTTATTTAATAAAAAAATGGTATTTCGCGAATCCGGTAATTTTGGAAAATTTCCTTTTTACTGAAGTGTTCTGGATAGTTTATCTACCGAAAAAGCATATTAGTATAATTTTGGCTAAAACAGTTTTCATTTGAAACGAGCTCAAATGTACCGTTATATAAGTCCGACCCTGTACATTATTTTTGCTTCCAAATTTACAGTCATGTTAAGTACATTTCAGGTTATTAGCCCTGCAAAAAGAAAATAAATCGCCCAAAAAACAAAAAAATATATTCAATTAAAAATGTACTCTTTTATCGGCCCACAGTGTAGATTTATAATATTTAAAACAATATATTCTCAAGATTCAAAAATACAACCCCGATAAAAAAATATTTTCAATTAACTGTACAAAAGAAGCTCAAGTTATTAAGTGACTTCTAGTTGACTGTAGGTAAAATCTTTGTTGGTAAAATTAAAAAATACTTGCTTTTCAAAACAGGTTTGTCTTGAATGGTTAGATTATTATTAACCGTGTGACCAAGACTTATCCTACGATCGAAAGAAGTAAATAAATACTTTGTACTGTGGGTATGTGGGTTGTAAACATTCTTGGACGATGAATGGGTGACCATTCATATGAAAATGTAGGGTTGTTTAACTCCTACATTTGTGTTCAACATTCTAGATCTCATTGTAGATCTTATTTGGGGTTAAGGGGTTTTCACACTGAACGTTTTTTGTAAGAGACACCAGCACAGCAAAGCTTCAAATGCATATACTCATAAAAGCATTTGTGTTGAACCTTTGAACTATTCTAGATCTCATTTTAAACCTTTTAGTGGTTAAGGGGTTATCACACTGAACGTTTTTTGTAAGATACACTCATAAAAGGTTCTTTCCTAGCAGTCTTATTACTAATTCGTATTTAAATGAAGCCGACAGATTAAAATAAACAAAAGTACCAAATGAATAAACTTTAAAATTTGTACCATTAATTTTACGTGAAAAAATGTCTTAGTTCGAGTTAAATCTCCTTTGCTAGATACCAAAAAGTGAAGAAATTATATAAATATGGATAATAAGACTGTTTGATAACTACCAAAAGTATCAAAAACGAACTTGAAAATAATAACGGTACTTAACAAGAAACTCCCGACCAGTTTTCACGCCAACGACTTTATTTTCGATCTTTTTAAGTCAAGTGAAACCTGTCTCAGTACTCAGTATATTACTTACCATCAAAGGACCAATAACAAAGCAAGAATGTTCACTCACACTCACACACACCACTCAAAATTACAGCGATATGGTACAATTACCATAAAAGTACAAACACAACGAATAAAAAATTGATTCAAAAGGGGTGAAGTTTTCGATGATTTAATGTCATTTCCTGAATGCAATAACAACAAAAACGTGCTGCACCGCTTGTGACGCTGTTAGCGCCTCGACCGACGCTAGACTTGTACATGCACATTCAAAGCTTTGGTAGCCGAAGCGGTTTTCAGAGATATTTAAATTGTTGCCCTCAAACAGGTTCATGTGCTTTTAAATCATGTTTGTTACAAGTAGTGCCATCTCTTAAACATTTACTGGAATGAGGTCTAGGGAATTAAAGAAATTTGTATTATTGATGTACAGGTTTGGCTACTGTCTAGTAGATGTCACTGCTGCAAATTTGATTTTAGGTCTTTTATTATATTTTAAAAATAACATTTTATTACTGTAGAGAATTAAATTATTATGTATGGATTATATTTTTTTTAAATATACAACTTTTCATATTAGAAAAGGTATTGTTGAATCCAACCTTATTATTCATTTATACAAAATTAGCCATGGAGATATTGTTTAAAAAAAAAATAATAGGTTTTAAATTATATATTGGTTTGCCGATAACAAATTAATATGTGTTCTTAGAAAAATATTAAAAATAAAATAAAAATTTTTTATAACTGATAATTATTTATTTTTTTAATTCAGCTAGACATATTATTATACCAAATCATTATTAGTAGGCTTTGTTAGTATTTTCGACAGGCACTTAAACTTGTGAATATTTAATGACACCTATACGAGAATGACAAAAAAAAATTAAAAAAAATGCTGGTGGGTCATATACTTTTCAGATGTTTTTTTCGAAAACGGCTGGGGCGATTTTTTTCAAAATGTTTTCGATTATAGTCTTAAGTCCAAGCAAAAATTTCCCGTATATTAATTAAATAACTTAGAAAATTTGTTTTCTCGAGATATCGTGATAGAAAGTGAAAATGGCGAAAAAAAATTACGAAAATTGTCATAAACTCCTAAAAAGAGCTTATCTTACACTCAAAACAAACCCTATGCGAAACTTTAATTTTGTCGATATTTAATAATGCTGATGTTCTCAATGGCCTGCGGTTTAACACAGCAATATACAGTGTGGAACTTCCAAATGGAATACATTCGACAGCTTCATTAGAATTATTGCTAAAGATATCAAGAGAAAAGTACGAGTATGCATATATACAATTGTAAGGACTTTTTTCTTCAAGAAATTGTGTCTGGAATTTCAAAAAATTCTAGCAATTTGCGAAAAATAGTTTTTTTCTTCACAAAAACCTCAATATCTCTTTACGTAGTGTGAAGAAATGTTTTTTTATGAATATTACTTAGTAATTTTGACTTTAACACTCTGACTGCCGGCATACTAATTTTTGATTGTTTTATTTTGTTTTGTCAGTCGTATAAGACTGACCGACCAATATGCATAATTTTGCGTTGTCAGTCATTTATTTCCGACAGCACCAGTATCATTTACGGCCGTGTCAGGCTTATTCGACTTACTTTATATTGAGTTCTGTATGCCTATCAGAATCGCGGCGCTGGATTTTATAAGTATACAAAATTTCACGGCGCCTAAGTAAAAAAATATCCGCCGCGGCCTCAGCCGACTAGTGCTCGTCAGTCGAAAGCGACTGACATGGCAGTCAGAGTGTTAACAATATTCAATATCAATGTTCCATCTCACTCTTTCCAAGAAGATGTTAAATTTTCATATAAATATAATCTGAAAGCCCGTCTACCATTTAGTGGTGTAGGGTGTGTTGCAGCTATTCTTTCCGCACGAATTTTTTACACTCTATCCTATTTTAAACTAAGTCCTTCGCTTCTTTCCAGCTTCTTCCTCTTTTATCCAGTAATCCAGCTATCACCTTGTCCCAAGCATTTCTTAGCCTGCCTCTTTTTTATTTTTTTCAATTTTTGCTTTCCATATTCTCTTTACTGGTCTTCGTCTTCGTTCATCCATACGTTGTAAATGTCCCCACCATTGTAGTTGTCTTTCTTCTACAAATTCTAAGGTTGATTGTATACCCAGGTCTTTTCTGATATCTATGTTTTTCATTCTATCCTCTTTTGTTACACCTCTTACTCTTCTTTAATATCTCTTCTCAGTCGCCTGTATTTTACTTTTTTGTTGTTCTCTTAAGTATTGGTCGATATATGGTTTTAAATACTTTTAATTTAGTTTCTTTGTATATTTCTTTTTTGTTAATAAATTTGATATTCATAGCATAGTATAGTTTGTTAGTTTTAACAATTCTATTATTAATATATGCTTCTTGTGTTCGGTTTTCTTCTACTATTGTTCGAAGGTACTGAAAATGTTTAACTTGCTCTATTTTGTCTGTATCTCTTCTTACATTTATTTCCTCTCTTTGTCGTCTCCAATGACTATAACTTTTGTTTTGTTTTTGTTTATTTGCATTCTCATGTCTACCATTGCAGTATTCGTCACATTTATGTTTTCTTTTAGCTCTTTTTCATTTTTTTGCATGTCCCTTGGTAGTCTTTCTTTTTCTAGAATATCATTGAACATTTTTAACACCATATCTCTTCCTTTTTGTCCAACGATTTTAATAATTTCTGATGTGATTTTGTCATATCGAGCAGCTTTTCCCTTTTTTAATTCCTGTTATAACCTGCTCTATTTCTTCCATACTTATTTTATTTTTTCTCTTATATTTCGACGTTTCGAAATAAAAAATAAAAAACATTATTGTGGTTTGATTCCCAAAAAATAAGAGATAAAAGAATAAGTAATGCCACAAGGAACTTACAGATGATATACTTATTTTCATTCCTGCATTTTCCTGCATATCAATTTTTATTTGTTCTTCTCTATCTTTTGTATCATTAAGCAGTTCCTGATAATATTATTTCCATATTTCACTAACAAATACAAATTGAATTGAGTGTACAATAATTATATTTATAATATTATCCACCTGTCGTGAAAATAAGGTAACTAAAATTTGTACTTTAGTTCTACTAGGCAGAAAGATTTATCGATAACCTAAAGAGTCTATCCCCTCCCTCGGAGATGGCAGCAGTTGCTTATTTTTCATGATTGCTTAGGTTATTCTAAGTAATTGCTGAAACCTAGCGGTTCCAGTTTAGGATCACCAGACGCACAGTTCAGTTCACTCTGAACAGCGTCGCACCATCGCTAATTGTTCTGTATCTGTAAGGCTATCAGCGTCACTACATAACTAGGGACTAGGGTGGATAATCAATAAAAGGTTGGGGTGTTGGTCTTCTTCTCTTCAGAGCTGTACATATTGAGAGAAGTTGAGAAGACAAGCCATGCAAATGTTTATCAGTCTTTTGCTATGGGATTAGCCAATAGGCAGGTTATTAAAACTTGAATGCACGTGGATGTGCTTGTCCAAATTACAATACATTTTAATAATACTCCAACTCCAAACAAAATAGGTTAGAATCTTCTTTTATTAGGTCTATAATGGCCTGGTCAATAATTTGTAGACACCGCGCAAAATAAAATATTTTTTGACAATTAATAAGTATAAAATAATAGAAGGAATTCAAACATATTACAGCTACCAGCATAATTTTGTGTACATGGTGCGCAAAATAAAATATTCTTTAGAGATTGGAAAGATATTTATATTTTATTTATCAATTCATATATTTATGTACACAGTGGGTAGAAGCCAAACAGAATAAATTCATAATTTCAGTTACTGTTTATACACTCACGGACAAAATTATTGCATATTTTATTTTAGGTCTTTACTTCTTTTCCCTTTATCACTTTTGTGATTTCGGTTGATAAATCTGTTACATTAGAGTCTTTCACGTTATTATTTATCAAATTAATTACATATTTAATCTTTACAACAGATTCGTGAAGAAATTAGTGAAGTGGCCTGTTTTTGATAATAACGTTTAATTAGGAAAGAACAACAACATGGACACGATACATTGGTTTAAGACAAAATTATAACAATTTAGTACTTAGTATTTCCTCCTCTAGCTCCAACTATAGCCTGCATCCTCCTAGGCATGCTGCGCAAAAGATCTTGTGGTATTCGATTCCATTCTTCCAGTGCAGCAATCCTCAATTCTGCAATTGAGTTAGGAGCTGGATTCCGTGCTCGAATATTTCTTTTTAAGATGTCCCATACATGTTCTATGAATTTTGCGTCAGGACTGTATTGTGGCCACTCTAGCTTCGAAATCCCGACATCCTCAATGTATTGGTTTACTGTTCTTGCGGCATGGGCACGTGCATTATCGTGCATTAGCACAAAGTTATAATATCCAATAAAGCCGACATATGGTATAACATGTTCTGCAAGGATGTTGCGTATGTACCAGTCAGCATTCATCCTCAAATTCACTTCAGTGAACTCCGTGCGACTCTCCAAAGAAATGCCATCCCATAGCATAATGGAACCACCACCAAAGCTAAGATTATGTGCATGATTACATTCTGCGAAACGTTCTCCTGGCCTTCTGTACACTCGACTACGTCCATCAGGCTTCTATAATTATATTCTTGTTTCGTCTGTAAAAATAACTTTTCCCCATTGATGTTCATTCCAGTAAGCATGTGCTCTTGCAAATTGTAACCGTCCGATTTTATGGCGTGGAAGAAGCCGAGGAACTCTAGCAGGACGTCTTGGCTTTAAATCGACCTCCTTAAGTCTCCTTATTATTAATTTGGTAGAAACATTGACTTGCCTTGCATTTAGTAATTGATTTTTTAGATGCGCAGCAGTAAGTGTACGATTTCACAAATATTGAATTCTTAAATATTGCTCATTCCTTGGCGTTGTACATCTTGACCAGGCCAGGCCGCCGTTTGTATCCTCCAGTCTCATTGTAACGTTTTAGTACGCGAGAAACAGTCGATTGATGGACATTCAATCTCTGTGCAATGTCTTCTAAACGAGGCATTTTACTAACTGAAACTACAGATTGAAGAAATAATGCACTGAAAATGTCATTCTAACAACGCTAAATAAAGGGAAACCACTGTTTTAGTCGTCAAGGCACACTATGCTACATTTATAGTTTTCCGCTAATTTAACGTTATCGCTTATTCAGCTATAAAAGCTATGTCTATACATTACTCTATCTGTAATAAATTGCAAATTACGTAGAACACTTCAATGTAACAGACTTAGCAACTGAAATCACAAAAGTGCTTAAGGGAAAAGAAATAAAGACCTAAAATAAAATATGCAATAATTTTGTCCGTGAGTGTATTTATAAAAAATCCCAGACGTCAAATTTTAATTTAGTCCATTGAAAAGTTACATTTGGGGTTGCGTTTTTTAGAGGACGCAATTTTATTTTTTTGATGTGTAGGGGGGGTCAGTGTAAAGCTAAAACCAAGTTTGTGGGGTCGCCACCCTTGTCCCACGGCCGCCATCTTGAAAATAGAGTTGAAATGGTTTTTACGATATATCTCTTAAGCAATCTATTTGATAAAAAAAATTTGTCAACATTTTTTGTTGCAAATTAAATTCTCTACAACTTTGTTCCAGTAACTTTTTGTCGTAGAACTATGAATAAAAAAGTTATAAGCGAAAATCTTCAGAAATTCGAGAAAAAAATTTATATTTTACGATGTAACTTTTTTTATCATTTTACGAAAAAATGATATCTGACCATTTTTGTAGATCGTTTTTTAAGGAACAACTTTTATTCGCATCATTTTTTCATTAAGTATATAGCTAAGGTTTTACAGCGCTCCGAAGTGACTACTATTTTTAAGTACTCTTTAACTATACCTATATTATACGTGTGTACTAATAATATGTCATCAGTTATTGTTTTTTTTTAATTTTTTTTATTTTGTTATTATACTTTTTTTAATTACAAATTTCGCAATATTATTAATGATTAATTATTGACTCTTTTCCCCACCACCCAAAAGGTAGAGTCTAGAGGCGCGTTTTTTTACGTGGTATCCCCAATAGGCATAATCCACGGTGATTTTCTAAATTAGAACTACTCCGTCCTCAGTCGTTTCGATGGACCCAGGCTGCGGCTCAGCATCTGATCGGCTTTCTGAATTATATACCAGTGGGAGAACTGGAGAAGGAAGGGGTGTTAATGTTGGCGGTTCATCATCAAAGTCATTTTCATTTATTAATTCTGAGAGTTCCATTACTTTGCTGAAAGTCTCTCCAGAACAATGGAAGCACACTGCAGAACATTTCAGTCCTGCTTTTCGACATCCACACAACGCTCCACAGTTTCCTTTGCATTTTAGAAGCTCAGGGGGTGCTGGAGGCTTAGAGTTCTGCACTGGCATCAATAATTTTCCACATTTTTTCCAGCCCACAGTCTTAAGGATCATTATAATTACCAAGCCACGACTGGACCTGATGGTAGACTCGGAAAGTATGGAAGCGAGCTGTGTCTTGTGTTGGAGGAAGTGAAGATAAGTTAAATGTACTTTTTGTCACTGCCTTGGCGAAATGTTTGTATCTTAGGCTGTCACTTCGGAGAGCTGTAAAACCTTAGCTATTGACTTAATGAAAAAATGATGCGAATAAAAGTTGTTCCTCAAAAAACGATCTACAAAAATGGTCAGATATATTATTTTTTTCCCGAATTTCTCAAGATTTTCGCTTATAACTTTCTTATTTATAGTTCTAGGACAAAAAGTTACTGGACCAAAGTTGTAGAGAATTTAATTTGCAACAAAATGTTAACGAATTTTTTTATCAAATAAATAGTTTAAGAGATATATCGTAAAAACCATTTCAACCCCTATTTTCAAGATGGCAGCCGTGGGACAAGGGTTGCGACCCCACAAACTTGTTTTTAGCTTTACACTGACCCCCCCCTACACATCAAAACAATAAAATTGCGTCCTCTAAAAAACGCAAGGTAAGGCCTAAAAAATGTAACATTTCAATGGACTAATAATAAATTGACATTATTTAGCGTAAAAATGCGATCCCCACCCTCAACCCCCTTCGACAGCTAGCCCCCAATTTTTTAAATGGGAAGTATAGGCTTGTGATATATCGTTGGAAAGATCTCTTCTTCCTCTATTCAAAAATTTTATAATTTTCAATTTCATTGCAACAATTGAGATAGAATGGAACTCAATTATACCTAGATTAAGACCTATTTGTCTTCTTGTCTTTATGTCCCCCTTTATATAATTATGTTTTTAATTTCTTTTCATTGAAATACTCTGTATATAGACTTGATTTACGTTATATAGAATATTTTTTTTACCAAGAATTTCGCAATTAAGTTGGTATAAGAAAAACCAAGAATTTTAATTCGCAAATAATGTGTTAAATTATTCGCAGCTGTGCAAATATCCACAAATAAAACAAGCGTCTCACCTCAAAATAATTAATTTATTATTAAATAAATATTAAACAAAATGAATGGACCACACTTGTACAATTACTTGGTAAATATATCTACCCAAGTACGTATTTTGATTTCATTCCTATTCCATTTCCAAAACATTTATATCTCGGTGTTAATATTGATAAACATCTAAGAAAGTACATCTTAATCCCTTGAAAGTTTAACAAATATATTTATTTTCCACGTGAAAACTATTAAAACCTAGAAGGCAGAATAATATTTACAAAATATGTACATAAAACTAGAACAAGGTATTATCAAACTAATTATATAAAAATTTTATCATTTTTAGCGAGACTAGATACGCAAAATGATCAGAAGATTTCTAAAAGAATCCGAATTTATTTCAAATCCCCGAAAATGACTAGACGAAAATAAGCTGTTATTAAAAAGGTGTCAATCAATACAAGGTTGAACTATCGCATCAAAGAAACCGATTTTTCGTTTAAATTAACGTTTGTTGTATATTGCTATTCACGCCAATATATTTGTAATTAAAACCATATTGATTTTTCTTGACACAAGGACTAGGCTATACAGTTTGTGATAGTATATTTTCCACTACTAATTATTGCGTCACCTAGCCAACTGAGAAGTTGAATTTCTCTATTTAGGCCAGACGATAGGGGTAACAACTACAAGTAATTAGCAATACGGCTGATTTTTTTTTTCATAAGTACCCCAAGGTATGTAGATTGATATACAAAAAAGGTTAGCAAAAAAGGTTCCAAATTTTTCAATATTTCGCGCTGGGAGGAAGGTAGAGAAAAATCAAAAATACCACCGTGTAGGGGGAGTGTTTTGCAACAAAAAAGGTTTCCCGCGTTTCTTTCGTCCGAGCAATGGTTTGTCCGGAAACTAAGGTCGGCAAACTAAGTATGTGTTCCGCATCCGCGCGACTCTATTTTCTGAAGCGCGGCGGAGTACATTATAAACTATTGTACAGTTATAATGCGGATATAAATAATTGTAATAGGGCATTTTTTTGTCATAGCACCTAATCATTTTTAGCAAATTACTCATATATAATATAAATATTATATTCTAATCAAAAAACAAGTATCTCAATAAAAAATATATTATATAATAAGGTGGCGTTGGAACAATTTTTCGAAGGATGGAAACTGTTATTTAGGAGGCCTGTTCCATAAATAACATTTACGGATAATTAAATTCTCCTAATAACGAAAATATATATATTTAGTACTGTAACTTCAATAAAACTGGAGTAATTTAAATGGGGTTTGCGTAGAAATGTGTTTTTTTATTGAAAAATTGCGCTACCTTGAATCTGGCAGCTTTTAGTATGAACATTATGTGGGTCATAGTACTGTGGGATATTTTCCTTATAGATTGGTGTTTCAATAGTGTGCTGCTTAAATTTTAGTTCAATAATCACATTTTTCTGGCTTGCACGATTTTTTTAAGTTGATGGTGTTTTTTTTACTGAAAAATTGCGCTACCTTGAACCTGGCAGCTTGTAGCATGAACATTCTGTAGGTTATAGTACTGTTGGATTTTTTTCTTATAGATTGGTGTTTCAAGAGTGTGCTGCTTAAATTTAAGTTCAATAATCACATTTTTCTGGCTTGCAGGATTTTTTTTAAGTTGATGGTGTTTTTTTTAATGAAAAATTGCGCTACCTTGAATTTGGCAACACGTAGCATGAACATTCTGTAGGTTGTAGTACTGTTGATTTTTTTCCTTATAGATTAATGTTTCAAGAGTATCCTGCTAAAATTTCAGTTCAATATTCACATTTTTCTGGCTTGTAGAATTTTTTTAAGCTGATTACCAAAAAATTGCGCTACCTTGTAGCTTTAACGCTCTGTAGGTTATAGTGCTGTTAATTTTTTTTCTGGTAAATTTGACCTTAAAGAATGTCCTATTAAAATTTCAGCTTGGTATACATGCTATTTTTGACTTATTCGATTTTTTAATTTGATCGGTGTTTTTTTTTCAAAAATTTAGATACCCCTATGATTATCTAACAAATTTGCCCTACGTAAAATTATTGACTGGTTTAACCATAAAAAATTAACTGTTAACTTTGAGAAAACACATTTTGTTCCCTTTTGTAGTTATAGATCTTCTTTACCGCACTACAAAGAAATACGAGTACAAAACGATGACAACGCAATTATCAAGTCAGTGAATGAAATCAAATATTTAGGCATAAAAATAGATTCACACCTCGAGTGGAATGCACATGTTGAAGATATTGCTAGATGTTTAAGACATCTCCTTGCAAAATTTAGATATCTTAAAACATGTTTAGATATTCCTTACTTGAAAATAATTTACCATTCACTTGTACAGTCGAGACTAAACTATGGTATACTCGGATGGGGCGGAATTCTTCAAATTCACCTGAAAAAGATTGATGTTCTACAAAAAAAGATCTTAAAAATTATTTTAAATAAAAAATGGACTTACCCTTCAGATTCCCTGTTTAACGAAAGTAAAATTATGGATATTAGACAGTTATATACATACTCTGTCTTAATATTTATCTACAAAAACCGCAATATCCTATGAAGCATTGAACACAACTATTCTACCCGATATAAAACAAATAATCATGTAACTACAGAGACTAGTAAAAAATCTGTGGGCCAAAGATATGTTACATATCTGTGTGGAAGAATATATAACTCTTTACCAAATATGTATAAGGTTTATTTAACAACCATAAATTCAACTGCGCTGATAAAAAATATTCTTAAAAAGTATCTATTGAATTGTGATAGGAGAGATATACATGAACTAATTGAAAATAAAACAATTTCAAGTTAAACGTAATCTACCATTTTTACCACTATTTAAATTAGATCGATATTTTATGTGTTCACATTATTTTCTTTTTTTCTTTTTATTATTAAATGGTCTTATTGGTTAAATTTACTATTACTAAAATATGTTATAAAAAATATGTTATATGTCATATGATATTTAAGAGGTTCTATTGTCTTTTGATATTTTTCCTTTTAATATGTATTATATTTGTTGAAAGATATAAAATTAATATTTAGTCATAAGCTCGTGCACGACCACATCTGGTTTTAGCGAGCATGTACGACAAATGTTTGTTTGTTCTTTCTAAAATGGTGTTATGAATAAAGATTATTATTATTATTATTATTATTATTATTATTATTATTATTATTATTATTATTATTATTATTATTATTATTATTATTATTATTATTATTATTATTATTATTATTATTATTATTATTATTATTATTATTATCATTCCATGTACGCACTTGCTCAGCACTTGCTGGTAATGTTCACCTATCCCAAGCGTGTGTAAACGCAAATGGGATTAGGCTCGGAAGTTACATATTTAGAAATTTACGGACAGTGTGACAGGTATTTAGGATGGCAGCCTTCTGCAGATCGATGTAAGTATTTTTGTGAAGGCCTAGTTTGGTAAGGCTGTCTTGTAGAGTTTTGGGAATCAGTCCCGTAGATGATACGATGATCGGTACCACCTCTATTTTCTCTGCATGCCACATCTGTCCTACCTCAATTGCAAGATCGGTGTATTTTGCAATATTATTATTATTATCATTATCAAGTATGCACTTGCTCAGCACTTGCTGGTAATGTTCACCTATCCCGAGCGTATGTAAACGCAAATGGTATTAGGCTCGGAAGTTACATATTCAGAAATTTACGAACAGTGTGACAGGTATTTAGAATGGCAGCCTTCTGCAGATCGATGTATGTATTTTTGTGAAGACCTAGTTTGGTAAGGCTGTCTTGTAGAGTTTTGGGAATCAGTCCCGTAGATGAAACGATGATCGGTACCACCTCTATTTTCTCTGCATGCCACATCTGTCTTACCTCAATTGCAAGATCGGTGTATTTTGCAATTTTCTCGTTGTATTTATCCAGAATATTGTTATTATTGGGTACAGCAACATCCACCAGATAAACCGAGTTAGCTTTTTTATCCACAACTACAATATCAGGCCGGTTATTCGTCACCCGTCTATCGGTGATAATTGACCTATCGTAGTATAGTCTAAAATCAGCATTCTCTAGAACCGAATTCGGATGGTACTTGTAATATGGGGTGTAGGTGTTCACTAATCCAAATTTGTTGGCCAACTTCTGATGGATGATGTTGCAAAGTTGATTGTGCCTGCGTAGGTAATCAATGTTAGCTAAGGCTGAACATCCCGACGTAATGTGTTGTATCGTCTCTGTTGTTTGTTGGCACCTTCTGCACTTGTCCGTAGCGATGTTTGGATCTTTCATGACAAATTTCTTGTAATTGTTGGTATTAATTACTTGGTCTTGAATTGCCGTCATAAATCCTTCAGTTTCTGGAAATAATGTTCCATCAGATAGCCACTTATTTGATGCTTCCTTGTCGATATGAGGTTGATTGAGGTCGTGATGATGTCGACATGAAGCGCTTTCTGAGCCCACTCCACCTGTTTGTCAGAATCGGTAACGATTTCAAGTCTGACATCAGGGCTTACAAGATTTAAGGGGGAATAGTTTTTATCTGCTTTTGCGACCATCTCATGCAATTCAGATGTTTCAGCCTTGGCAATGAAGAATTCTTGGAGTCTAGATATTTGTTTGTTATGTAAATTAACTATGTCCACTAGACCTCTCCCTCCCTCTCTTCTTGGTAGTGTTGTCCTGATAACTGATGATGTCGGATGGTGACATTTGTGTTTGGTCATCATGGTACGGGTTGTTCTTTGAATATCCTCCAGCTCTGTCTTTGTCCACTTCAGAATTCCAAATGAGTATGTCAGGATCGGTATGGCGTAAGTGTTAATTGCTTTTGCTAGATTTCCTGCGTTCAACTGGGATTTCAATAAAGTAGTTACCCTTTGAGTGAACTGGCTCCTAATTTTGATTTTTGCTTGCTTTTGGTCTAATAGCTTAGCTTGCTGAAATCCTAGATATTTGTAGGTCTCGCCATTTTGCATGGCAGTTATAATATTCCCATTGGGTAGTAACACATCTCCGTTAACGATTTTACCCTTCTCGATATTCAAGGTTTTGCACTTATCTAATCCAAATCCCATTTGTATATCACTGGAGAATTTTTCAGTGATATTGAGTAAATGTTGAATTTGACGCTGGTTGGATGCGTATATTTTGATATCATCCATATATAGAAGGTGGGAAACAGTGCAGCTAGTGTTCCTGTTGGCTTTAAGTTTATAGCCGTAATCCGTATCGTTGAGTAGATTGGAGAGTGGGTTCATTGCCAAATAGAACCAAAGTGGACTAAGGGAGTCACCCTGGAAGATCCCCCTACGGATGGAAATTTCATCAGTTTGGAGGTATTGGCCATTTATTTGTAAATGAAGGTTCGTTCGCCAGTGCTTCATCGCTGATTCAAGAAAAGTAACAACAGTGGGATGTACTTTGTAAATTTGCAGAACTTTCACAAGCCAGGAATGTGGAACGCTATCAAATGCTTTCCTGTAATCTACGAAAGCCGTGTGGATGTTGCGCTTTTCCTTTTGCGCCTGTTTCAGTATAACTGAATCAATGATAAGTTGTTCTTTGCAGCCTTGGTGATCTCGTCTGCAACCTTTCTGTTCTTCTGACAGGATGTTGTTTTGGTCCACATGTCTGTAAATACGGTTAGTGATGCAAGCCGTTAATATTTTATATATAGTTGGTAGGCAGGTTATGGGCCTATACTGCGAAGGATCGTGAGTTTGATGTGTTTTGGGAAGCAAGTGGGTCGAGCCCAGTGTCAGAAATGGTGGTGTATCTTCTGGATGTTGCAAAATATGTGAGAATGATGTTGCCATTGCTTCATGTAGACTGTCAAACTTCTTATACCAAAAGTTTTGGACGTGGTCAACTCCTGGTGTCTTCCAATTACTGGTACTCTTTATAGCTTCGGCTACCTCGCTTGTTGTCAAGTCAACGAAAGACATAGGTTCAATATTGATTTTCTCCTCCTCAGTTCTTATCCAGTGAGCGTTGGATTTATGTTCGACAGGCTTCGACCATAATGAAGACCAGTATTCCGTCAGCTCATCTTTATTTGGAGGACCTTGGCTCTGATTGTTTTCTGTACCGCTCAGTTGCCTGTAAAATAACTTCTGATTGTTATTGAATAAGTAATTTTGTTGTTTCCTTTTCGTGCACTTGACATATCGAGATAAACGTTTGGATTTTGCCTTCAACTTTTGTCTGAGTGAATCCATATATTCAAATACATGTTGTTCATGTTGTGGGTGACCTGTATAAGTTTTGATTTTTCGATAGATCTTTCTTTATTATTATTATTATTATTATTATTATTATTATTATTATTATTATT
>CAJUYI010001458.1:77664-93760 GCA_910591695.1 Galerucella pusilla
AATTCATTCATTCATAAATCCAAATTTTCACATTGAGGCACTAGGAATAGTTTCATCTATAATAAGACAAATCCAAAACTCTTCTGATAAACAAAAAAAAATTTCAGGAGGTGAGTTTGTTTTTTAAACTCCGGATCTGTCAGTTATACCAACATGATGCTGCTGTCGTACCATAGAAGACCCATCATTATATTTCCGGTGAGTTAACAATTTTTTTTGTATGAATGAATGAGATACAATTGAATGGTAAATTATTGTTATAACAATGGATATTCATTAGAACAGATCGTTATTACACTAATACCTAGTTGATTTTGAATTTTTTTAATTATATTTACCAGGATTTGATTTTTTTATCCACTTCCTTAGTATTCTTTTATTGGACCTGAATAATTTTGTGGTATCCAAAGAAGGATCTCAGAAAAGGAACTTAGTACAGCCTACTGGAGGTCTACCCGAGACCAAAGACGGACTAAAGGCTTATTACGTCTATAATAGTAGAATGTGTTCTGTGTGTGTTCTCCTTCCCTCTCACTTCGTCAATTGACTGATATCGATTTATCCAGTGGCGTTGGTAATGTCAGTGACATTTGTATTTTCAGTTTTACTTGGTAAAATAGGTACCGTACGCCATTTGTACGATTATGACAGATATGCGCCATGTTTCCTCGCCTCTTACCGATGCCCCGAGGTCCTCTGGACCGAGGTTTCGTAAGTCGCCCGGGGGTAATCAAAAACTGTTTTTGACATAAATAAATATTTGATTTTTCTTTGTATTCTGTTAAAAAATAACCTACTTTTGACTTTTAAAATCGTCAAAAATATTATAACATTTATAAATTGTATCATTTTTGACGTAAGTATTGGAAAAAAAAGATTCTAGCATCCATTTTCTGATTATGTCTGCCAAAATGTTGCTCCAGTCAAAGCTAAATTATTGTACGTATTTATCTCTATAGTCCGGATCTGCACATTTTAGTAAAAAGCCAACAATTTCAAACGAAATTGACGTAGAATAATAAAATCTCAATTACAGTCAATTTCGATGAAAAATTCCCATAGATTTCGACCTTGCTTATTTTTGCAGAGTTACGGCAGCTGCACGCGAACAAAATGCTTTGGTGTTAACCGAAATTGTGTGTATTGTCGTTTTGATATTGTTTATTATTCGGTTTTTGTAATAATAATACTCTTACGATTAATAGAAAATTAAACATTAACATGCCATATTTAACTACTAAGTTTTCGACGGTTTGATGAACTAATTAAAAAACCTCACAATTTTCATTCCTACATTATTTATCAGTTACAAGGGCGTAGCGGAGATCAAAACTAGGGGGGGTAAACCATGGGCGTTCAGGTTACATTTTCTTCCAAACCTTTTAAAATAATTTTTAGCGTGTTTGAAGAATATAGATGGGATGGGGCAGCCAGAACAATTAGTTATACATTTTTTGCTAAAGAGTACCTCAAAAAATGCCTCAACTCAGCCAATTGTGACTTCTTCAAAGGCTCTGAAGTCCATAACTTAAGAATCTGAAACAGTTTGTAGACACAAACAATCTCTTAATTAAGATGGATATAACACAGTTGCCTAGGCATAAAGAAGAATTAACAAAACAGAATTCAAACATACAGGGTGATCCTTAAGAAATTGTACATAGAAGTACAGTACAATCTTCACTTCAAAATATTGTGATTTAAACCAACTAACCCTAATAAAATGTTGATATCAAGAGAGATACAGGGTGTTGAACATGAAATTTTAATTTTCGTTTTTTGCAATAACTTTAACGCTTTTTGACGTATATGCACAAAAATTTAAGGTTGGGGGTTTTTTGTTATGAGAAATCATAATTTTGTATCTATTTTGATGTGTTTTGTAGAGGGCGCCACATAGGCCACGTATGCGGCATAAATGTACGCCAAACTTTTTTGCCTTTTACATTAGCGCTACTTTTGTAAAAAATAATTAAAGCCACATGTACGATATCTCTCTAGTCTCTAGGCTAGTTGATTTAAATCGCAATATTTTGAAGTGAAGATTGTACTGTACTTCTATGTACAATTACTTAAGGACAACCCTGTGTGTACCCCCCACTGGTGCTGCCCATAGCGGATCGATTTTAAATATTTCCAGAAAAAAGGCTAATGCTGATGGCCTAGAAATTCCATTTTTGCTAGTCAAGTTTTTCTAGGCATTTCCATTTCCATTTTAGAAATGATGACACAAGAACTCACCACTTTAAAGGTTGTTTGGTTGTTGGTTAGATGAACTTAGATTGGTTTTTCGACAAAATGAACTGTATCGAACTTTCCTACGTGAATTTCCACTTGAAGCATGATTTTTTCCAATCTTTGGATAACTCGCAAATATATGTAAACCTGTCTGTCATTGTTTCATTGTCATTTTTTCAGGCATCATGACATACAAAAATGGAAATTAAACTTAACTAAACGTAAAATAAATATTATTTGTTTGAATCTTCAAGCAACTCATGCAAAATGATACATGGAACAATAAATTGCTGGTGATAAATTAATTATTTCACGGTTATTTGCTTACATCATTAAAATTTGATTGTTTCATTAGCCTAGGCAGGATTAAAGGCTTAATATATTTTTTTATACCTCAATACCATGTGCATTCAAAATAATGGTGACAATTGAATCAAAATAGTGTATTGTTTACCGATTAGGAAAAGCCTAACATTCCTGGACGTCTTAGCAACATAGAGTTCAGAAATATCAAAGCGGAAAAAGTTGTAGAGAGAAGTGGTAGGAATTCAGCAATGTAGCTGCTACTTATTTTGAACTTGGTAAATCTGAAAGAATATACTGGGCACTGCTTTTTTCGGTCTGCTACAACAATATTGGTTAGGTTCTTACTTGGAACGCTCACTTGGAAAAAGTTATCCATAAGGCCAGATTATCCTTGGAAAATCTTGTGGCTTGAGAACCAAACAAATCTATTGGATATATGTGATGATCGTTAGACCAATGATCACATATGGAGCTATTGCCTGGTTGCCAAAAGCTTTATAGCGAACGGCCCAAGCGAAGCTCTCTGGTTTACAGAGACAGGCTTGTCTGGCAATTACTGGTGCTATCAGATTCACATCGTCAGCAGCCAAAAACACCCTCGGGCTCTGGTGCAGGTGTATACGGGCGCAGACCTAGGACAGAAATTTCAACCTCTCTAGGATCCTATGCAACCGTATTTCAGGCGGAAATTTACGCCATTGTTTCATGTGTGGAGAGATCGGAGCAGGCCAATCTCATACATAGAACAATAAAAAAATTTCGGACATCCAAGCGGCTCTGAAAGCACTTAGCTCTCACTGTGTAACGTCACAATTGGTTTTAGACTGCAAAAAAGGCTCTCAATAGAAGAACTCAATTAAGTATTGCTGGTCTGGATCACTGGCAATTCTGGCATGGATAAAAACGAGTAGGCAGACTCTCTTGCAAAGGAGAGTGCCGCACGTGTTTCTATCGGACCAGAACCTACTATTGGCTTAGCAATAAGTTTTGCCAAACAAGCACTAAATACCTGGTCAGCATGAATAGCTTTAGACTTCTGGCATAATTTATCAGGATTGGTTCATTCAAAGGCTTTAATTTTCGTTGAATGTCTCCAAACAAATGTTAGACTATAGTAGGCATGACCTACGTTGTCTAACATCCTTTTAAACAGGCCATTGTCATCTGGATCATCATATGTTGAAGCTTCGACTGTCGGAAGATCCGACTTGCCATGTTTGTCTATAAGATAATGAAACAGCAGAGCATATTATTTGTGTCTGCCCTGCCGCGGCTTGAATCAGGTATCGACTTTATGAAGAATATGAATTTTTTTGGTGAAATCTGAATACGTGTGAGCTACAATACACTCTTGCGAGTCGCAGTGGAGGGCCTAGTGACTTATAGACCCACTCACCACACACGTAACCTAACCTAACAATATTGGTTGACTCTGGTGCCAACATAAACATAAAGAGACATGGCGGATGGTAAGTTGAAATGAATAGAAAATCTTGACTTCCTTTTATCAGAAATTTTGTCTGGAATGTCATAATTTTCTAGGGATTTGCGGAAGATATATTTATTTAAAGAAAATGATACTATTACTACGTGTTACAATTGAAAATACAATTTAGATCACAATTGTAACACCGTACGTTTTTTTTCTAGGAAATTTGAAATGAGAAAACAACTTTATTACTATCACAAATGATTCATTGTTGGTAACGAACATAAAACTAATTTTAATGGCCAAAACGTTTACTTAGAAAAAAAACTTCTAAAAATTAAGTGATTAGTAGCTAATATTTAAAATTATACAAATGAAGCAGAAAGCACACATTTATCATAACCGTAAAATTGAGATTGGCGACACATACAAAAAAAAACTTCTGTAGATGGCGCTAAGTAAACTGCTCACTGAAACGTTCACTATTATTTACTATCCCTTTACAAGAACCTAAAACTGTTAAAAAATAAAGGGAACTGCGGGGACTCCACAACTCTTCAAATTATTGACGAACATTCATAATTGGGTAGACTCCGTTTCACTTAAGAAGAACCCTCTTGAAGTTGCAGTCGTATGCGCCAACTTGTCAAATCCAACGTCAATGTCAATCAGACGTTGCATTGTCTTCTAGAAAATGATCTTCTAGTTAGTTCCAAAGACGTACAGAATTAGAATACTGTTGGAAAGGACGAAGATCTCTTCACCCATGGTTTCCAAGGTCACCTTAACACCTGTATAGCACCATAAAACTTAGACAAACAAATACGTATATACATTACAGGAGCAATGAGAACATGCCCAACGGCAGCCATGGAAGTGATTCTCAACCTCAGCCCTCTACATATGGTGGCAGAAAAAACAAGATACTCAGATATCAGACAACCTGGGACATGCCACAAGACGGTATGATGGAAAAGTATAACCTTTCAAAGAAATTCGTTACGGAATTCAGCAACAAGAGGGAATGGAATCCAAATACCTTTACCCGACTTGGAAAGAATACCATTCAATGGTACACAGACGGCTCAAAACCAATAGAAGGAACTGGGATAGGATTGTTCGGGCCAGGAACCAAACACTCTGAAAGCTTGGAATGCCTAGACAAACTCAATGAACTAGGCGAGAACAATATAGTCACCTTACTATGGATTCCAGGACACACTGGAATAGAAGGAAATGAAATAGCAGATGAACTAGCAAAGAGGAGTAGTGAAATACCTTTCTGGGGGCCTGAACCCTTTTGCGGAATCAGCCCCAATGTAATATTGGAAGAAATAGGTAAAGCCGAGAAAAAGAGAAGATCTGACCATTGGAAAGCTCTACCAGGGCTTATACAATCAAAAACTCTTCTGGATGACCCAACCTGTTAAGATCAAATGAATTCATAAGTCAAAGTAAAACTGCGTTAAGAATTTTAACAGGGATCCTAACGGGACATTGTCGCCTGAATGGGCACCTGAAAAAACTCAAAATAGTGGAGTGGCAAAACTAGATAGAAATACAAAAAATACAAATATGATAATCTGTTTTGACCGCCGAATCAGGCAATATGAGGTAACCTAGTTAAGGCGAGAGAAATTGCTTCGTCATCTCCATCGTCTACAACTGCAGATGAATTATGTGCAAATTTTTGACATCTGGAACATCAAATCCATCTCTCCATTGAACTTGAATACAAACACTCCAAATTGGATTAAAGTTTTTATTGTTTTGTTTTTTGTTTTAGTTTCATCATCTGCTATTTTTCTTTTCACTGATTTTCCTCCAGTCAGCTTAGGTTTTTCACGAGCTAATTCTATTTCAGTCTTATTGGGTGATCATCATAAGATCTCTGTCTTGCCTCTTTTTCTTGTTACCCTCTTCTGGATTTGAATAACTTGAGGAATTGTTAAGACTGCTTTGGGGTTTGCAAACTAAAAACTTATGTCATTATATCATTCTTTTTTGAGGTTCCACGATGTGGAGAATTGTAATTTGAGGCTTTTTAGAGGCTTTTTTGCCTATTTTCTTTTTAAAGAGCTTAAAAGGTTTTTAAAGGGTTTTGACACCTATTTAAATCTACCGATTAAAAGGCAAGTTGTCTACGTTCTGTCGTTGTCAGACCGAATAATCCGGCCTCCGCTACTGACAAGTTCTTCTTCTTTTTGGGTACTAAACACTGTCTTTTTGCTGAAATAAAGTTTCTAAGACTGCACAATAAATTAATTTACTAATACTCACTATTCCAATAGATGGTGCTCATGCTACAATTTGGAAGAAAGGCTTTCTTTAGTCTTCTTCATCTCTAGCTTCGATTGGAGATTTCTTCCGCAGGACAATGAACAGAGTGGTCAGTAATAAAGTCATATAGATCGCAGCACCAGCTTGAAAATAAATAAAATTTATCATTTTGCCCTTCTGTTCCTTATCTCATTAACGATACACCCTGTATATAAATATATTTTGGAGATCTGCTGTTCTTCGTGTTATCAATCAGTATTTTATAAACACCTGCTAATTAAACAATGAGTAAGTGATTAAAAATCCGGTCGGACAAACGAATGTATATACACACATTATTGTTTTTGCTTATTAATTTTTTTTGTCGCTTATCGTCGGTATTATAGTTTCGTACACCTCAAGATCTAAATAGTCATCGTAAATTGCAAGTTTAGGTCGTAAAAATAACATATCGATGTGTGTTTTGTAACTAATTAAAATATTATTCATGCAACTGTAATAATGGTGTTAGAGTTAAGTTCGAATTATTGGTACTTATTCTGTGTTGTTGTTGTTGTTGTTCTAGAAGCAAGAATGGGTGTTATCAGTGTTTGATTGATTGTATATTTGGTAGTTTTTAATAAGCGGATTCCCATTTGTCTGTTAGAAAGGCTGTACAGGTAAGATATTTTAATTTCGATCAAAAATTAGTGTACCTATATTTTTGTTAGGATGATGAATAATATCAAAATGAAGGGGTTTGAAATAGACATGGTGATGTTTTTCAACTTAACTAAGAGCTAAGAAGTGCTTTTAAAGCCGCATAATAGACCAGAAAGTTTTTCACCATCTGTCACTTGATTAATCTAATTTTTGTCCAACTTTTTTGTTATATTTTTCCATTTATCTAATCTAATCTAATAATCTGCGATATGTGATGTGATTTGGACGTAGGTCTAAATATTTTCTATAGTACATTCAATAGCTATCTTGGTGTGCGTCATCGTTTGTGACGTATATCCGGATTTTGGGTATGTCGTTTAGTTTATTTGCTATTTTGACATATATCTAACCTTGAATTTGACAAATAAAAGCATCAGGATCGTATTCAGCCACATCTCCTTTATATCGGCAGGTGTAGGCCAAGACTCACCGAACAAACACTCTCTTATTGACGATAACTCCGGACACTCGCATAAGACATGCTTGACAGTTTCATCTTCCTGTTCACACATCCTGCATAGAGTTGTGTTCACTAGCCCCATAGTATGGAGGTGTTTCCCTAGTTTACAATGGCCAGTAAGAAATCCTACTGTTAAACGTAGGCTCCCAACTATCAAAATGGAATTCTAAGAGGACTGAACTGTTGTATAATAGTCGAATAGCGTTGTTTTAAGGACTTTTTATTTCTATTAAGCCTTATGTTGCGATAATTTTGTTTTTTAAAGAAAATTGTTGCATTAAAAGATTCTATAGTGAATTTTACAATATAGGTATGCTATAACGCATTATACGATCATTTCTTTTAAAATGATATAATACCTTATAAGCCAGTTTATACAATATCAAAAATATCATTTTATAAGACTTTTATACCTATTGTATAAGAGTTTCATAATATACTATATAACTAGCAGCTACAACATTATAAGTTACTTAAGCTTGTCTTATTGAAGCTGTATAATGTTGTATCATAAATATTGTATACCATTCAATTGCGTTGCATTATAAAACACTTTTTAGTTGAATAGTGCCTAAATATTCTTCGTTATAAAACAGTTATCGTATACCGTTCCATTTGACAATAAAATATTGTTTAAGGCATTTATTTGGGATAAAATTGTTGCTTTATAAATCGCCATGCTTAAATAGGCAATTCTTGTACCGCTTTCGCCGCCATTATGAGCAATTGAGTAGGAAACATGGAACTATATTGAAAAATGTGACTTTATCATTATTTAGAGAATTATATTGTGAAAGAATATCCATATGAAGTGATAAACTATTAAAGTCATAAAAAAGTATTTTAGGATATTCTATTTTATTATTATTTTTTAAGTTTCTACTTGAAACTTAACCAGAATTGAAGCGCTTCATTTTTTTGCCAAATATATACCTATAATAAATATATCAGTAACATTTGCGGCGATCAAAATTTGTGCTATTAAACCATCCAAATGAAATTAAAAATTTTACTATCGATCCGCCCAAGCGGCCCAAGTCGGTTTGATAAGTCTCCATTTCTACAAATGAAATGTATGATGCACGTTCAAGTTGAAATATAATTTGATTCTGATATTCTTCACTAAAAAATGAAATTGTCTTATAAACTGCTAGATGACAAAATGTTTCCATTGTGCCCGAAATAACAGCATTATAAAAAAATTTATTGCATTATACAACCATTTTGTAAGACCTTCATAGTGCCGCTTCAATCCCATTTTATAGATGTGACTACATGACACACTATTAAATCATTCTATAGTAGCTGTTTAAATGATTATAAAACAGTCATATAAGAGTTGTATAAAGTTTTAATAGAAATGTTATACTTACAACCAAACAGTTGTATAAAAATGGGCCCTTTTCAGTTGTATAAGGATCGTATAATTGTTTTGTAGACTGTTATATGAATTTAAGTATCCTATACTACTTGGGCTTTTCCTGGTCATCGCCAAATATTTTTTCGGCGCCAACTTCCCAGGGTCGCCTAGGGTGATCCTCACAAGACTGCATCATTTCATTCCATCCCATCTCTTAAGGGATTGAGCGTGGGTGTGACGTTTGGGTAGTTCCGCAATTGTCGTAGATGTCACTGGGACCTAACATTTTTATTCCAGCCGCTTCCCTGGCTAAAGAATTGGCAATGCCATTACCTTTACTCATGTCGTGCCCTTTAACCCACCTCAGGATAATATTGTTATCTGCCAAGGCTCTCGCTACATCTTGGTGGCACTCTAGTACTAGCCCTGATAGAACACGTTGTCTGTTCAAGGCTAACAGCGCTTGTCTACTATGTTATGCTTTTGCCAAAAATTCCTTTTCTGATTAGTTCTTTTGTGGCAATTGAGATACCAGCCAGCTCTGTTCGAACCACTCTGGTATTGTTTCCCATTCCCCATTCCCATTTCCCATTCCCCACTGACAGTCTGATCGCTCATTGTTCTGAATACTTATTTAGATGTTTGAGTGGCTTTAAACCCCAAAAAGACACAAGTTTAAGTGTTTTCTACTACAAGCCAGGTGAAAATAATGTTTGAGTACTGCTGACATTTCCGGCGAACACCTTATCGCTATAACTTTCTAATCCGAAAGCGGCAAACTAAGAGCGGCTCGACTATAAGTTTTGTTAGCATGATGTAACTAGTGATGCTAAATTGTCCAAATTAGCATTTTTCTAATTTAAAATCTTAATGAATCACTTTATGTTTTTTTTAACAACTTTTTCATGTATAAGTCGTGTATAATAAACTAAACAAATAAATTATTATAATTATACCTGTGTCTCCTAAGACGTAATCTGTGTTCTCCAGTTGTTAGTTTGTGGTCATCAAACGAACACAAAAAATGTTTTCTTAGTGTATTTAATATTCAAAAGTATAGCTACATAATGTTTTTGGGGTTAGATTTACAACCCTATTGAAAATATTCCACCCTATTCCTAATTTTTCGTAACAGTTGAGTGCTTTTTCTGTTTTGTCAGTAAAATTATCATCAATATTTATGGCGTTGCATTATAATTTTCATTTTGACAGTTGGAAAACGTGTTAATTTCAAATTGGCGACCACGTTTGCGATAAGAAGGATATAAAAATCGTATTGTATTTGAGAAACGAGTTTAGTGCCACGTTACAAATCGAAATAATCGGCAAAATTAATTGTTTTTTTACACATGGTTTCATTTTTCCTCCAACAGTCTTGAGTGAATGTGTGTAATGTGAGTGATCTTCTAGCAAATATTTTTGGATAACTATCTAACAGGTAAGAATAACTTAGTAACTGTTTTAAGTAACTTTTTGAAAATTACTGCTGGATTTATTAATTACTCATCAGCGAATCCAACAATTTTTCTTGTGTTTCTCATTTCACTGTACACCCCTGCTCCTGAACCTTCTTCAGTCTGTGACCCGTCTGTCTACCAGGTCTCTCCTCGGGAAAACTTCAGTCTGTTTGGGTCCTGCCAGTCCTTTCTGTGAGGTATTTCTACCTCATATTTAGTACTGGTGAGAAATTTAGTGGCCATATAGTCAGTTTTCATATCTAAAATGGCTCCACTTATGATGTCCTTAATGGATGTGTGTCCTGATCTAACTATTTTGTTACTTTGCTGCCTAAATAGTCCATCCCTGCTTCCCCCATTATCCCCCACCAGACCAAAGACGCATATGTTATTATGGGCTTAACCACTACACTGTATATCCAGTGTATCATTCGCGTACTCAACCCCCATGTTTTCCCACAAGTTCGTCTTGTCATCAATAATGTGCATGTACCCTTGGTGCTACACTTAATGCAAACCAATATTTTGCAAAATCTGTCCACTGCCTTCAAATGTTTCCTATCACTCAGTTCTAATACGCAACACTATAGTTCTCTGTACAATTCCGCACAGGTTTTTCCCCAATTACTCTTGTATCCTTCTGGAGCTGTCCGGATATTTCAAGAGACTAGGTGGGTAACTTTCTTAAAATGTGTTCTACTCAAACTTTTTAGACACTCACAGATTTCCGTTTTAAAGCTTTTGTAGTTCCTTAGTACAGAGGAGGCAGTCTCCTGGGTTTAATTCGGCAACACTATAGTTCTCTGTACCATTCCGCACAGGTTTTTCCCCAGTTACTCTTGTATCTTTCGGGACCTGTCCGGATATTTCAAGAGACTAGGTGGGTAACTGCCTTAAAATGTGTTCTACTCAGTTTTAATATTCTCGTTTAGAGTTTCTTGTCTACCTTGCTTGGCAAACTTTAGGCAGCTCCCAGATTTCCGTTTTAAATCTTTTGTAGTTCCATAGTACGAAGGAGGCACTCTATTGGGTTTAATTTCGCAACACTATAGCTCTCTGTACCATTCCGCACAGGTTTTTCTCCCGGTTACTTTTGTATCCTTCGGAAGCTGTCCGGATATTTCAAGAGACTAGGTGGGCAACTGTCTTAAAATGTGTTCTACTCAATTTTAATAACCTCATTGAGAGTTTCTTGTCTACATTGCTCAGCAAACTTTAGACAGTCCCGGATATCCTTTCCTATGCAATATTTTCTGGTTCCATAGTCCAAAGAAGAAAGATTAATAAAGAGACTCTATTATTGACGGTGAAAAAGACACCTATGCCCCCGTCCTCCACCAGTCTATTTTCCTATGGGTGATGGTTGGCTTCATCACACTTGTGTAAAGCCAGTGAACCACCTCAAATTTTGCCCATAACTCTCCTGCATTGCCAAAAAATCCTAGTTTTACTGGTAGTTGCTTTGTCTAGGTCTTCCAACTCAGTTTGGAATCAAGGATCCTTTCCAAAGGCATCAAAAATTTGTTTTATTGAATGATTATTAATATTGAATTTGATTGTTAATACTTTTTATATTAATGTTTTGATTATTTCATCCAGCTAGTACAGATAAAAAGTTACTTAAATTTAATTTGGTATTTTCAAATAAAGCAAGTGTCATTTTATTCGAGTTTCCAATAGTTTTTAATACTTTCAGTACATTTACTTTGACATTTGCTTTGAAGAACGCCAAAAAGTGTATTTGCAGAAATTTAAACCATTTTAATCTATTTTCATTTGTGCCCTCCCAGAAAATTCAAAAGCTGCATTTAAAATTTATTTTTTGACGTATCGTTATGTCATCTGTCATTTTGTTGTCAAAACTACCATCAACATATTATGTATAAACACACAAAGTGGAGCAAATCCTATAAAAAATGACTAAAATTTCTGCAAATAAATGCTTGTACTTCATATCTAGTGTTAAATTGGCCTTACCGATTTTCCGTACATCATAATATTATAAAACAGAAAGAAGGTTATAAATGTGATTTCGATTGGATATTTTTCAATTTTACGTCGTCTTTTTTTTTAATATTGAGGTACATATCCCAAGGAGTAGTTGTTTCTGATTGCATAAACGTTCATGTTTAATTCTGACAGGTGTATATTCCTAAAATCTGTTATAGATGTATCCGAAAAGTACAATTTTAATCACACTAAATAATGAAGCACCCTTTATAGATAGACAAACATTTCACGTCACTTTAATATGTTTGAGTAGAGATTATTAGTACTGTACAAAATAATGTCTATATTACAATGAGTATACCTAGAAGATGAAAAAAAGTATTTAAAAATTGTATTGTTTTCTAAACATTTTATATGGGTGGATTAAAATATATGTAATAATAAAAAATTTGCAGCGTCAGCAATGATACATTTTTAAAAACAATTATTCTGTTATAAAACTGTTTAAGCACCATTTTAAATATAAACATATGGTATATAAATGTGCTTGACTTTTTAAAATTCAGCTTTTGAAAATCCAGCTCGATATCTACTCAAATCTTGATCAGAAAATGTTGAAATTAATGAAATTATGCGACCAGCAACTTCACCATTATTTGAGATCGTCATTTTATGGTTATTATTCTTTGTAATGTTATTTTTCAGCTAACCTAACCGTTTAGATCGAAAAAATTTTAAAAACCAGTAGTTTTTTCATATATAATACCACGAGAGTGAAAATTTTGTCGGCAAAATTTTTCGATTGTCATGAAAGTTTGTTGCTTGGCATTTAATCCAAAACCCCTCGCCTGACGGCTCGTGGTTTTGTTAAAAATGTCATTCACAAAATTACCTAAAAGCAACAAACTTGAATACGACAAGAGAAAAATTTTACCCTACAAAATTTTTAATTGAGTGGTATTCGACATGACTATTTCACGAGAGAAAAACTCAAAAATCATATGTTTATACGTTTTATTTATTGCGAACTTCAATTATACAAAGCCAAAAAATAATAAGTAACATTATGAAAAAAAAATTACTTATTTATGTAAAAAGTACAATTATTATAATTGTACGTTGTAGCATTATTTTGGGGATTGTTTTGCATCATAACCTGTGATGAATTTTCTTTATTTTTATTTTCTTGAAGGTTCTCTATAAGTTGGAAATGGTGTTCTTCATTTAATTGTAAATATGGTTTCAAAGAATGGGCAGAAGAATGTCCTGTAAGCTTAATTACTTCTTGTTCACCAACTCCTTCTTTTGCTAATGCATATTATTGCAGAAGCTCTATGTGAATGATTGGTTATTTTTATTTTTTTTGTGTCTATACCAATTGATTCTGCCGATATTTTCGTCCACTTTGAAATTGTATTAATTCCCAATGGTGAATTTTTGTACCATATTCCTTTCTCCCAATTTGGATGTACTGTTAAAAATAATCTTGTTGTTGTTAGATAAGGATTGGATTCTCTTTTTTCAATAATTTTTAAAAATAAACGAACGGGACTCAAATTGTTGTTAGCATTATTTCTTACCAGCCACTTACTGCCAGATAAAGCTTTTGATCCCCCTTGTGTCGTTTTGGAAAAGATTGGATTATATTCTACCCTGCCTGTAAAATTACCTTTATTATCATATTCTTTTTTAAAGTAATTAATAACACAATTAGCAGCTTCATTTCCACGCCATGCTAATTCGAACGAACATAAATGAAAAAACTTTTTTTGTAACCCATCAGGATTATCTTCAGAATAGCTTTCTACCATTTCCATTAATTCTTCTTTGGTAAACGCGTTAGAACTCCTTTTTCTGGTTTCAGGTTCAGCCTGAAGCTTTTTACGTTTTGTATCCCTGGCCAATCTAGCAAATTTATAGGTTATATCTAAATGGATCAATTTTGATGTTAAATTCTAGAAAATATTTTTCCTGAACCATTTGAGCAGTCGTATTTCAAAGTGTTTTCACACTAGCTTCAGTATAATCAGTTCCATCTCTTTTTTTCATGTTAAAACCATAATCTTCAAGAATTTTTGCTATAACTTGTTCAGAAGTATCCTTTTCTAACGTGTAATTACGTGCGTCCAGAAACATCCTAAACTGTTCCCACGCAGACTTTTTTGTCTTCATTGTATTTCGCGGTATACTTTGCTTAATTGTACTCTATTTTACTTATTGAATTATTTCCAAATCTTGTATTATTCATGTTAATAATACTTATTTAAATTTTTGAAACAGTTTTAATAATTTTTAGACAGTTAAATAAATAAATAAACAACTTAGTTTCCTTAGAAACCACTAACAAAGATTTTATATTGAATTTTATCACAGAGTGATAGAATTTTATACACATAGATTTGATATATTAAACGTCAAAAAATTGCCGCGACAAGACAAAAATTGCCATTTCAAAATCTTCAAATTTTGTCAGTTATCAATTTACTCTAGTGAAATAGTCACTAATTTATTGTCTTTAGACAACTGTAAAATTTTAATATACGGGGTGAACCAATGTAAAATTAACCAGTGAACGACATCGACATTACTCTATCTAGTAGTCTCCTAGGTAATGTCTCCTAGGATTCTGAATTGGTGTGCAATTCGCAAGTATGTAATTGGAGTTTTCTTCTTCCATGCCACAAAATCCACATTCTTCTTCCTCCACTATTTTGAGCTTCCCAATACTCTGATCTTCTTCCAATATTACATTGAAGCTTAAACAGTTCCTGCCCCCAAAAGAGTGTTGCAGCTTCCTCTTTTTGCTAGTTCATCTACTATTTCACTTCCTTCCATTCCAGTGTATCCTGGAATTCTCAGTTTGCTTAGGCATTTCCACGCTATTTTGGAACTGATTACACAAGAGCTCAGTACTTGATTATCCGACAATATCCTTTGTTAATATTGAACTATAATTAAATAAATTAAGGTACTGGGTAACTGGAAGTGTAAGAGAAAGATCTAGAAGGAGTCGACCGAGGGTTCCACGCCCACACAAGATCGCTATCTGACTGTATATACCTCTGACTATAATTTAGGATGCTTCTGGTATTTCGAGTACCATTAACATAAATTTATATGCATAATCGATTGGGTTTAAAGTTTGTGTGAAAGTTATTAGAAACCAGGTCACGAAAAAAGTAAAGTAGACATATCGAGTAGTATTTCGTAGATCACCCCCGTATAGTTGTCCTTACAATATTGGAAAAGTACCAAAATCAAATTTCCTGCTTTTATTAAATTATTTAAAAAAAATAATAAAAATATTTTTACATTAAAATTTAATAATCAAAAACAAACAAAAGCTAATAAATTAAAAATTGTTATCTCTTTTTCAAACAAAATGTCTAAATAGTATATCTGGTTGTCGTATCAGAGACACGTGAAACTGCTGTCTAAAAGCTGGCCGCAGGAAAAAGTTTCTGCAGTTCGTCCACCACTCTCTTCCATCAGTGGTTCTCTTGTCAGTACCCACGTCGGTCTTGGACGTCGAAGATACCAAAAGCAACCACAGTATTTTGCGATAAGGTGGTTTCGGTTTCGGTACACTTCGTTACGGTTAAACCTGGGTTTGAAATTGTTTAAAACGACCGTAGGCCGTGGTTCGTGTGTGAAATATTGTATCGGGCAGCCATACCTGGGAAAATTCACCAAGAGGAAACCTGGGAGAAAGCGGTCGTCATTGAAAACCTGAGTCCTACTGTAGGACTGGAAGAGGGCTAATACTTTTTATTTTTTCATGTGAGTTATTGTTTTGAATTATTAAATATTATTCTAATATTCGAAGTTAGTTTTGACTCAAATTATTTTTATTATTTTTTATTATTAAATATATTTTTATTAAAAAGTACATTGAAATTTACAAAAAGTATAGA
>CAJUYI010001458.1:93770-103801 GCA_910591695.1 Galerucella pusilla
TTTTTTTATTAATTGTTATACCTACTTAGTTTCAACTCAAATTATTTCTATAATTTTTATTATTGATTATATTTTTATTAAAAAGTACATTGAAATTTACAAAAAGTATAGATTCTTTCACAATTTATACTTAAAAATTGCTTTTTTATTAATTATCATATTTATTTTAATTACTAATTTATATAAATTATTTTTTGGGGGAAAATACAAAAAATTTTTGCAGAAAATTCCTTATATATTAAGGAATTTGAATTTAAAATCCTCCTTTCCTAAAAAAATATGTTAAGTTTAATAATTTTCTAATACTTTCTAGAATTTTATCTTAAAAAATAAATACCAACTTTTCAAGATATTCTAATAATTTATATATAATTTTTAAGCCTCTTAAAAATCAATTTAAAAAAAATATAACCAATACAAAGAAAAATTAATTATTATGATCTCAAATTTCATACAGAATGTCCTATGTAGGACTGGAAGAAGGCTAAAACTTTTTATTATTTCATGTAAGTTGTTGTTTTAAATAGTTTCAAAATTATTCTAATATTTAAATTTAGTTTTAACCCAAATTACTTTCATAATTCTCTATTATTAAATATATTCTTATTAAATTGAAATTGAAATTTAAAAAAAGTAGAGATTTTTTAACATTTCATACCTAAAAATTGCTTTTTTATTAATTTTTATATTTATTTTAATTACTAATTTATATACATTATTTTTTAGTAAAAAATACAAATAATATTTGCAGAAAATCTTTTATATATTAAGAAATTTACTATTTGAAATCCTCCTTTTCTAAAAAAAATGTTAATTTTAATAATTTTCTACATATTTTTAAACCTCTTGAAAGTCATTTAAAAAATGTATAACCAATACAAACGAATTTATTATTTATTAATTATTATGATACAAAATTAGCTGATCTCAAATTTACCTACAGAATGTCCTACTGTAGGACTGGAAGAAGGCTAATACTTTTTATTATTTCATGTAAGTTATTGTTTTAAATAGTTTTAAATTATTCTAATATTTAAATTTAGTTTCAACCCAAACTATTTTTATAATTCTCTATTATTAAATATATTCCTATTAAATTGAAATTGAAATTTACAAAAAGTAGAGATTTTTTAACATTTCATACCTAAAAATTGCTTTTTTATTTATTTTTATAATTATTTTAATAACTAAGTAGTTTATATAAGTAAATTATTTTTTGGTACAAAATACAAAAAAATATCGGAAATAAAATGTCTTTTCATTGAGGATATATTTGAAAATCTAAATTTGAAATCATCCTTTTCTAAAAAAATGTTAATTTTAAATAATTTTCTAATACTTTCTAGAATTTTATCTCAAAATAAATACCAACTTTTCAAGATATTGTATTAATTTGAATTTAAAAATATACAGTTTTTTGAACATCTTAAAAGTCAATTTAAAAAATTTATAACCAATACAAGAAATTAATTATTTAATAATTAATATTATTCAAAATTAGCTGAACTCAAATTTGAATATACAGTGTCTTAGGGGCTGGAAATGAGGTTCATATAAAATGTATGCCTTACTATACTTGTTTGGACTGGCAGCCAATATTCACATAAATTGAAAGAGTTTACTTAAATCTCTTGGGGCTCCCAGTATACAATATGTCCCCCTAAGTTGGAATCATATGGAAAACTTTTTTATTATTGATTTTAGGAAGAAAAGTTATCCTTCATAAAAAGTTCTGCTTTATCTATCGTCAAAAATATTAGTTTCATTCAATGGGAACGTACCTTTAAATTTGACAAAGTAAAGTTTCTACCACAAAATATAACAAACATCATTCAAAACCGAACTATAAACACATCATAAGCCGCAAAAAGTAACAGATATATAAATGAAGGAGCTGCCCTGGCTTATCTGCAAAAACTGTTGGATCAATTGTAAGAAAAACGTAGCCAAAAAGGCATAAGTAGTCAATGAAAATAATTTTCATACGTATTTATTATTGAAAGTAGTAGGTACCCATTTTGCATTTGCATTGACATTACCAAAAGTACCTGTTTTAGACGTAAACTGCTGCAGCAATAGAAAAATAAACTAATGCTACAACTGCGCCATCATAGTGTACTTGGAGATACTTCAACTTTAACCTCAAAAATGTCAATTTTCATTTGCTTTTCCATTTCCAATGTACCAATAAGAAGAAAATAATTTTATTTAGATCCAGATTATCGAGTACTTAGATCAAACTTGCATTGACCCTAGTTTTTGTACTTCAACTAAATATATTTGAATAATTTAAGTCACGATTTACTATTAAGTAACGATTTTACAAATGATTGAAACAATGTAAAAGTAACTACTACCAATTTTATGAACTTGAATATAGAATAAATAATATTTACCTTGACTTTTAATCGACTGACATTTTAACTGACAAGTAAAAAAATTTCTATTATAGGATAGGCTTACAACAGCACCATAAGATTAGCTAAGCTAAAATATGTATACAAACAAAGGAGTGCAGAGCTTAACATTGAACCAAATTATACATGCAGGTAGAAATAATGATAAGTATAATTAGAACAGAGCATACTGGCGCATTTGTTTGCAAAATCGTTTTATTTCATAAGGCTCTTCTGATTATAGAAGTGCTTCTCGCACACAACTGTATCGAGTACAAACCCGAACACTCTCGGCGATTCTCGTGGTGCGTTTGTGAACGCTATGGTGTGGAGTGTGAGGTATACATTAAATGTTTTATTAACGCTCACTTTGTACACAAGTATAACTCTTAAACTCAAGTGTCTTGAATTTTGCTAGTATTGGAAAAAATTGTATATACACCACGGTGGTGAAGACATTTATAAACCTCTCACTTTTTCCGCTCGTTCAATAATAATAGTCTTCACCACCTTGGTTCATAATATACTATTTTGCAGCATTTTTAATTCTTCGTTGTTCAAAAGACAAGATAGAGTTCGTATAATACCCTTCTTGGTGTGCGTCATCGATTGTTAATGTCCTTCTAACACATTACGTTGGAAGAAATGGAAAAAAGGCAGGTCTGTGATTAATCCTGATGAAAATACCACTACAATTAACCGTTTTAATGTATTAGAAACATTAACCCTAATATTTGACTTAAGAAATTTGATTAGTTGATGTTTAGGTTGCGCGCAAGCGTGAACTATCAATCGAGAGAAACTATATCATTCCAAATAGGATGCAGACGTATCTTTCGTAGCGGCAATGTGTCTTACGTCTTTTTCTAATGTCCCACTGACAATTCTCGTGTTGTTTACGGTCAATTATTATTTATGAAAAGTGATTATTAATCTTATTGTTATATTTATTTAAATAATACAAAAATATGCCTAGATAGAGGGAAAAACATCAGCATTTTGAAAGTTCTCAAGTATTTTCAGTTACAAAAAGAAGCTGTTAATTATTAATTTCATAGCCTTTGCGAATTTGACTGAATACGATCCTGATGATTTTATTTATCAAATTTAAGGTTAGCTATATGTCAAAATAGCAAATAATATAAACGACATACCGAAAACTCGGATATACGTCACAAAACGATGACGCACACCATGAAGGCTATTGAATATACTATATATCAATTGCCATCTTACAATTTTATAATCAGGAGAGACTCCTACACATGTAAAAAAATTGCGAGTGAAAACAAAAATCCCTGCTCTAAATGATAGTTTTTACTCGATCCTTGTATGTATTATATAGTAAAACGTAATTGTCTGTAAAAAATTGTTCTTGTAGTGCAGTGCCCCTCGTATAAACTGATCAATTGAAATTAATAAATAATATTAACATATATCATCGCAAATTAATGACACATTGTCAACATTTGAATAGCTTTCGACATTTTAGTAGTTTTGTGAAAGTAGGTTAATTGATTTTCATCCGTGATTTTATATAACAGTGTTTAACTGGTATGCTTGTAGTACCTGTACGTTGATCCGAACTAACTAGAGTCGGAAGGTCTAGTTGTACGAGGGCTACTTAAGAAGTTTTATTCTATTTACGTTTTTATTGCTAATTTTACGAAAAAAAAATGTTATGTATGGACTTAAACATATAATGCATCAAACAGGCTGCAAAATCATTGAGTAATATACAAGGAATATCAAAAAATATAGATACAGTGTTTCCAAGCTGGTAAATATTTTGCGATTTCATTTTAATATCAAAAGTTTTTCTAAATGTCGGTGATAGGTTTTATATTTTATAGATAAAGAGATACAGGGTGCTATAGATAAAAAACAAGTTTTAATCTTCAAATTTAAATGCCTATAGTTCGTTAACGAGGCACGCAATCTATATAAAGTGATATCATTTTTTTTCACAAAGAATTTTTAAGGTATTGAATATTTAAAGATAATTTTTTGCTATTTAACAAATATAATGAAAATATTTTTGATTTCCTGTATATTTATCTCATCAATATTTTAAACCTCATTACAAAATCTCATTAGATCGAGTATACTGACGATTTGAATAAACACTTAATAAAATGCCGTTAGATCTGGAAGATACGCAAAAAAGTTATTTGTAATACAAGATATTCAAGATACAGAGGCTTAAAAGATCTCTTCAACAACTGTTAATCGAACAAAAAGCTATACAGTTATTTTATTTAACTGTATTATAATATATATAGATTACGAAAAGTTTTTTGGCGTCATACGATTTAGACAAGTACGACAAGGAGAATATGAGAAAAACTACTTGAAAGAGAGAGAAGAATAATTGGACGCAGACAGCGATGGGCGTGTGTTCAGTGCCCACCTATTTTAACCGCTGTTGCCAAATGAACTTATCTGTAAAAGTGTATAGATTTCATTTACTTGATACCAAACATTAACACATAACAAAGAATTAGAAGTACTGCATATTTGTGATAAGAAGCAAGTATTAGATTTCCTTAAAGGATTGGAAATTAGAAGACACTATGACACAATGTAAAGTCGTCAATGAACAGATAAATCTAGGGAGCTCTCCACTATTAATTTGTCTTTCCAAGTAATAATTGTAAAGATCAGCAGATAATATAGTTTTCCTTGGTTTCTTTCGATGATATTTTAAATATAGAACTAATTATGAAAATAATTTAGCGCCATGCATAAACAAAATATTGCTTTACCATAGCAACGAACAATAACTCATTAGAAGTGTTAGTGTGGAGTTGGACGTCAAAAAAGTAAACCAGAGTTACACACACACACACACAACCTAGATGAGCCCGTCCCACCCAGAATGTTCCCCTCTAAGCGAGGTACATCTCCGAGGAGGACTTCCACCACTTCCCCCCATCTTATCCGATGGGTCTCATCATCGTAGTTCGCGTTTCGGCGTACAGCTCGTCCCTAGCTAAAAGGGCTAGCAGCTGGGGGCGAGCCGTCTTCTCTTTGGCCGTGTAACCTCGGTGGCTTTTTCTTCGGCGGTCTTCCGTTGTTTGTGTTTGCGCTGCCTCTACAAAGTGCGTCCTCAGCCGGCAGTTTCGGCTGAAAACACCCTTATAGAGTGCGTCTTCTTTTCTTCCGATCTCTTACAAGCGACTTTAAGCCATTAGCTGAGCTAATAGCTTTGTCACCTGTTCGAGGTTCTGTTGTTTAGTTGTTGTCGTCGTTGTTTTCTTGTTAGCTGCGGCTTGGGCGTAGTTGACTCTTGTCTTCTTTAGTGCCATTGCTGTTGTTCTTGTCTTCTGGTTGTTTGGGGCTTTTGGGCATCCTTTGTAGTTTGCCGGGTGTTCTCCCTGGCAGTTTGCGCAGGTGGCCGGCTTGGTCTTCGGTCGTGGGCAGTCGTTGGATCGGTGTGGTCCTCCACACTTCACGCAATTTGTGTTTACGTTACACGTCGTCTGTCCGTGGTGGAAGCCTTGGCAGTTGTAGCACTGCGTCGGCCCTTTTCCTCTTCTTTGTTCTTCCCACCTGATCCTCACGTTCTAGATGTGTTGGATTTTCCGGATTTTCTCTTTTTCTTCAGGCTCCAACTCCACCAGGGAGATGGGTAGCGGTATTCTCTCTCCGAATCTGGAATGCAGTTGATTTCTCGATTTTTTCCTTGATTTCCTTGGTGTCCTCGCAGTGCGTTAGTCCTCGGATGACGATCCTTGCCATCCTGTCTTCTTGTGGCATAAACGTATACCACTCCACTTCTTTTCTCTCTTCTCTCAGGTACCTTGTGAGGTTCCTGTAGTCATCTGGTCCATCGCAGGGTATTTTCACTCCGAGTCTTTCTCGGATTGTTATGAACCTCGTCTTTATGTTTCGTCGTTCGATTTCTTTTCTTACTGAGCTCCAGTGGTGGATGCTCCGCAGAATGACGGGTGGTGGTCGGTGCAACGTCGTCTTCTTGTTTTCGCGGATGGCCTCGTCCATTGCTTCCTCGTTGGATTTTCTCCGGGCGGCGGCTTCTTTTTTCTGTATGTCCCTGATGGATATCACTTCCGTGAAATCCATCTCCTCTTCTTCACTGTCTTCGTATTTTCTTGGGGATTCAGTCCTCTGCGTCTTTCTGCGAACGCTTTCTGAGCGGCTTCGGCTTCTCTTCTTCTCTTGCATCGCCTTTGCCATGTTCTCCATGGCTTTTCTTAGGCCTGTCATCTCCTCTTCCATGCGCTGGATGGTTTTCTTCATCTCTTCTGCGGCTTTTTTCGCTTCTGCTTCTTTTTTGGCTTGGTGTTTTGTTTTCGCAGGACAACGCCCCTGCACACAAATCTTTGCCATGCAAAAAAGGGTTTGAATTACTATAACACCCCCCTTATTCACCAGATTTGGCTCCGTCCGACTATCATCTCTTTCCTCAACTGAAAAAAAGTTTATAAGGTCGTGAATTTTCTCCCAACGACGAGGTAATGAAAGCTGTGGAGGTCTGGTTTGCAGAGCAAGAAGAAACATTTTTTTTGAATGGTCTAGAGACGTTGCAAGTTTTCTGTAATAAATGTATCCAATTAAGAGGAGAATATGTTGGGTAATAAAATATTTTGACATTGAAATTTTGTTTGGTTCTATAGTAGGCTAAGAATTTTTCAATATAGAAACAATTAGAAACAGTTCCATTTATAAAAGTTAAAAAAGTAACATGAAAAATGTCTATAGATATGATTTTTTTGTTCAGAATAAATCATTTAATTCTTTAATGCTATTATTCGCTATCCGAGAACTTTCACAATTCAAAAAAAATCTATTTAATCACCTAACACTTTATGATGGATGGATGGATGGATTAAATTGATTAAACATAAAGAATATAAATATTCCTTTGTGCTATCTTCATATTTTTTGTAATAGGACTTAAATGGATTTAAACTTCCAATCTTTTTAATTAATAAAAAAAACGTTAACCTGTTTATTCCTCTCAACCTCTTCTTTATTCATTCATTCGTTTGGGCTGTGTTCAACAACTCAAACACAAGCAACTTTGTACCATTTCTCACGTTATCTAAGTACTTCCATTCCAGAAGCTTCTTGTCTTCTATATAGAACAGTAATTTGATTAGGAGGATTTTAAGTAGTTCTTATAATTGTATCTCTCTGCATCTGCTTGCTATGGTTGAAGAGAGAATGGCTGGAACACAATGGGAACTGGCACCAAGGAACCAGCACCCATAGTCCTTCCAGAATCACCAAGCAGAAATCTGAGTTATGGACACGTGTTTGCTGTTGAATATCGAAAGGGGTGTGGAGGCCAAAACATCCTTCTACTTCCAGATAGTCAGGCAGCACTAAAATCTTTAGAATGTTCCCAGATCAGATCTAGACTGGTCTAAGACTGCCTACAAAAACTATTACTATTACGTATTGTCTCTTGTCAGTCTTTCAAGAAATTCTTTATAGTTTTTTATCAGTCTAGACTTAGTTGTTTGATTGATGATGAATCTTCTCATCTGCTTAGAGTTGTTAAAAAGTTGTGAGCTCATTGTATGCATTCCGATAATCTTTCTAGTTATATTAAATACTCATTGATATTCAGATGAAATTTTTCAGCATTTAAATTCATTTATTTTATACATAACAATATATTTCGCAATGAATATGACCTGGTAAAATATTTACTCAAGAGACAAAATAAAAATGCAAAAAATTAACAATGAACATGAACCTATTACATTCTTCTGTTAATATTTTCAAATATTGTCAGAACATTTATCAGTTAATACCACTTTTTTTTCTTAAAACTTATCTCTCCTTGTCGAACAAATTCATTTAAGCTGCGATCAAATAAATGGTATTTAGCGTTGACATTTTGGCTTTGCGCGGAGTCAAGGTCACTAGGAATTATTTCTACTGTAGTAGTTAGTATGCATGTGTTGTATTGTAAAAAAAATAACAGAACTATATTTGACTATCTTTATAGATGTTTATTAGTCAATATCATCGATAATGGGCTCCTTCGATTTTGCAAGAGATGTACGCGATTGCATATTAAAAGGGGGGGGGGCTTTAAGAGAATAAGGTATAAGCAGACTGGTTTGTTTTGGTTATGCAATTTATTTTGGTTTGATAATATTTCACAATATTGATGTGAAGAAACTAAACGTAATTAGTTTTTTGATCTGGATTTAATCTTACTTAAAAAGAGATCAAAATTATTATAATTGTCAAAAAAGTTTCCATGTTAATTATAGTTATTCATGCTAGAAAAGTGTATAGAAAGCTGTAAAAGTGTACAGAATACTTCTTTCTAAAAACACAGAATGTTTTACAAATGGATAAAGCTAAAAAAATAGTTTCCAGCACTTTGTTTTCATTGATTTTTTTTTAGAAAAGTGTATAGAAAGTACAGAATACTTTTGATTTTTAAAAATAGTGGAACAAAACTCAGAATGTGTTGAAAATGATTAAAATTTAAGACTAGCTTCCAGCACTCTTTTTATTGATTTTTTTTTTTGTAGAAAAGTGTATAGAAAGTTTGTTTTTTAGAAAGGTGCTTAGAGAGCTGTAATATTGTACAGAATACTTTTGTCTATATTCAAAATGTTATCAATTTTTAACACTTTCTGAGTTTTTTTTGCTGATTTTGGAAACACCAAAGTACTCTGTACACACCTACAGCTTTCTATACACTTTTCTAACAAAAATCAATAAAAATAAAGTGCTGGAAGCTATTTTCAAAATTTTAACCATTTTCAACACATTCTGCGCTTTGTTTCTCTATTTTTGAAAAACAAAAGTATTGTGTACTCTCCCACAGCTTTCTATACACTTTTCTAAGAAATTTTTTAAAATTCCATTCATTTTTAAAACATTCTGCGTTTTGTTTCGCTGTTTTTGGAAAGACAAAAGTATTCTGTACACTCACAGCTTTCTAAATACTTTTCTAAACAATCAATTGAAACAAAGTGCTGGAAACTATTTTTAAAATTTTATCAATTTTTAACATATTTTGCGTTTTGTTTCGCTGTTTTTTTTTTAAGATAAAAGTACTCTGTACAATTACAGCTCTCTAAGCACTTTTCTAAAAAACAATTACCTCTACAACTTTCTATACACTTTTCTACAAAAAAAATCAATGTGTGTGTGAGGTTGTGATATTGACTGCGGATCCTTGCGAAACAAAACGCAAAATGTGTTAAAATTTTTAAAATAGTTTCTTAGTATTCTTGAATCCAATTTTTCAACTAAACTAATGTTTCTTCAGCAGTTCATGCACGCAAATCTAACAGTTCATTCCGCTGATTATTTCTGTCATTTCAATAGGATTTTCACAATATTACCACATGCTAATACCACAGACAATTAAATCTAGGACAAATTCTATCTAGTTGGAAGTAAAAGAGGTGTTACTAATATATTATATAACGCAATACCTACATGTAGTGTAGGTACATTTGAATACATAAATATTCTCCTTTTCATTATTCTTTATATTTATTGCCCAAGACATCTATAATTCTATAAAAAGATATCATTTTATTAAAAGAAACAAAAAAGAATTAAAACTATAGATTTTACTTGAAGAGACCTCGTATTGGACATTGTTCAAATTAAAGTGAACAAGCTCGAGCAATC
>CAJUYI010001459.1:2694-18306 GCA_910591695.1 Galerucella pusilla
ACCCTCGCTTTCGATACACTTTTTTTACATGCCATCGTTTCGATACACTTTTCTACATACTTTAGCACTAAAATTGCTTGTTTTGATGATATAGACATAATTTCTAAACCCTACAAATTATTTAGCGTTTTCTTATACTTAATATCGTCAATTTTATAATATTTTTGATGATTTTGCATCACCAAATGTCTTATTTAATGTGTTTAGTTAGTTATTGAATAAAACTCATAAATTACAAAATCCAAGACTATAATTTTAAAATATATATTCAAGTTAAAAATACCCACAACTGAATACATAAAAATGTAACCTTAAAAACTGACCAAAAGAATGAACCTTTTGTATTCTCGAGAGCCGATTGTACCTGCACGGCGTGAATTCCATTGTACGAGTCAGTTTCTGGTTCTTCTTCCTACAAAGTAGTCGGAATTGTTTGGGCGAGCATCATCATCACCATCACTCCCTACCCTTGAAATCTTTAAAAACCGAAGATCGGGCGAGAATTTCTTCTGTGCATTCTTCAAATACGAGATGTTGTAGCTTGTAGCAGCGCGTAGTGTTGTGCCTTTTGATTGTTGACGATCTCTAGCCGGTTGAAGTTGAAAATACACTTGTTGGTATACCAGTTTTTTTAAAGTGATGATGGTGACGTGGTTATAAACTTATTTTAAAAACAGAAAAATCATGAATATTTATTATTGTGAGTGTATTCTACTATAGAAGTATTGTAAAATCGTTTTATTGAACTTCAACATTGAAAAATTTCAAGGTGCGTAAACTTGTACCGATAAATTTATAATTATTTTTATTAGTGTATAGAATATTCGAAAAAAATTATGTAATTGCATTGGAAAAACCTTATTTCGGGTTGAAATTCCTTGTTTACTGACCAAAATCAGTTGAAAATGATATAATTGGGTGTTTCCAAGTTTTTTTCTTTTATATGCTCAATTTCCAAGAATTTTTGGAGTTTTTAACACTATTGCATTTTTAAAAAATATTAGTTAAAAATTAAAAAAATTCTCAGGGCTTATTCTCGTATGAAATATGAATTTTTAGGTTTTTACTGAACTGCGTTTGTTAAAGTCGATTTCTTCAGCACTAGTGCTGGAAAGTAAAATTATGCAAATTTTGACCTTATTAGATAGTTTTTTTACTTCGTAAGTTATAACTATTGTTACAACAGGTCTCTGTATCTGTATCTGTAAGAATTCGAAGGGTGGGTGACCTCCACAGCACTTAGGCCACAATTGGCCCATTGTGCATCCTTCAGAGGTCCAGACTTTCTTCTGGCTCGTCATCCAGCCTACTTGTTTGAAGTAGGCGATAACGTCGCCGGAAGTAAGCTCCCTCATGCTGGCTTGTGTTAGCCTGTACTCGCCGAATACGGAAAACCTATATTGAGAGAGTGTCGGACATTCACAAAGAATGTGTTCGACAGTCTCATCTTCCTGTTCACATCCTCTACAGAGTGAAGTGTCAGACAGACCCAGTCTGTAGAGGTGTTTTCGTAGGTGGCAGTGACCGGTCAGAATACCCGTGGCTGTCCGAAGGTACTGCAGCAGTTCCTTGGCAAGCCTGCAACCTTCTGCATCGTCCCATCTACCCTTAAACTTATCAAGGGAGTGTTCCTTTATTAGGTCAATCATAGCCGACGCCGACAGACCAATGAAATTGCCAGGTCCCAAGAGTTTTTGGGGGACTGCTTTCCTGGCTAGTGAGTCGGCAATGTGGTTTCCTTTCGATTTACTGTGCCCCTTGATCCAGCCTAGAGTGACTTCGTTGTTGCTACGAATTTTATTACCTATGTTTCTTTTGGTAATCTCTTTTGCGGCGATGTAGATAGCAGTGAGCTCTGTTTGAGCAACGCTGACATTACAGCCCATCGCCCATTTGATGTTTAGATTCAGAGATCTGATGCGTAGTGCGCCTTCTTCTGATGTGTCTTGTGTATTATATTTAATGATTACCTTGTAGGGCCTGTGGAAGGCATATTGTGGTGAGATTGCGTCCGTATTTGCCTGCAGCACACTACAACAGGTAAATAAATATTTACGAAATAGTCCATCAAATAAAATCTACATATTTTCTAGCTTTTTGTTGCATTTCTATACATTTCTCATTCGATTTAGATTGTTTTCTTAGTGTATCTTCAAAGTGCAAGTTCCAATACTAATCAATTTGAAATGGGACCACCATAGTTAGGTTTCCACTAAAAAGAATGGATCTTAAAATTAATATTTTATGTCCGATTGTAATTATCAATGATTTAGTACAAGTTTTAGTCAATTTTTTAGGATCCTAAATAAATGATAGATACGTAAACATTTATCATCAATTTTTCAGTCAATTTTGAAATTGACGAAACTTGTCCTATTTTTGTTCAGTTTTAATTAATAGAAAATATTTATAGAACCAGTCCTATTTTCTATCAATTAAATGACAACTTGGGGCGAACATATAGGGTAAACTTTATTTTAAGGTTATTGATTTTTTTATTTTTCATGGTGATGGTGACACTGGTTCTGCTACATAACCAACGTTTATTCAAAGATTAAATATTATATTGTTTATTGAGGGGTGAGAATGTTGTGTATGTGAAAGTTTTTCGTTTGAGCTATTTTAAATATAAAAAATGTCGTGGTCTCATCATCAAGTACTTCGACTTATTGAACTATATAAAGAAAGACCTTGCCTCGGACCTTGCCTTTACATAGTTAAAAGTTCTCGATATAAAAATAAGCACATGAAGGCTTCTCTTTCTTATATAATTCCTAACTACTACTATATACAGTGTGTCGCATTTAAGATGAAGACACCCCCATATTTTCGCTGTTTGAAAGATTACAGATTTGAATTTTTGCAGAGTCATACATGTTGATGGGCCACATCTTTTAAGTTAATCAACTGAAATCTGAACTTTAATCTCAGCCTACTACGATTTCACAAACGGGGTCACTTTTCGATATTTTTCTTCGCGTGAAAAATATCGAAAAAATATATTCGAAAAAGTTGTTCAAAATATCATTTCAACCCCACATACCGAGATTCATCACAAAATTCGCATTTTTAATTTTTAAATTTTATTGCCCACCCACATTTATTATTACAAGATATTGATTAATTTGATCAATATTCCTTTGAAAGTGCTGTTTATTTTACTAAAATATTTGAACACATGACACCGTGTCAAGATTTTACTTTCCACTGCACAATAATTATCAAAATAAATAAATATTTTGTATACTTGGACCAAAAAATGAGAAAATGAATAATGCGAATTTTGTGATAAAATTTGGTATGTGGGGTTAACATAATATTCTGAACAACTTTTTTCAATAAAATTTTTCGATATCTCTCACGCGAAGCAAAATATCGAGAAGCGGTCCTGTTTGTGAAATCGTAGGAGGTTAAGTTCAAAGTTCAGATTTCAGTTGACTATTTCAAGAAATGTGGCCCATCAACCTGTATGACTCTACAAAAATTCGAATCTGTAATTCTTCAAACAGCGAAAATATGGGAGTGTCTTCATCTTAAATGCGACACACTGTATAAGAGTTACTGCTGCTAACAATAAAAATTCTGTGTCCATTGTTGTCTGATACCTACTCTGATACCTATTTAACTATTTAAATTAAAAAATTCAAATTCTTTGCTAAAATCTGAAAAATTACAGGTTACTAACAAAATCATACTGCTTAGTGCGCATAATCACAAACTAAATAAGTGACTAAAACATGGTGTGTTGCAAACACATTTTTTTCTTGTCAATATTTTAGTGTCCAAAGTTTAGGATCCTAAACTTATCGAGGCTAGTACTAGAGTGCCACCAAGATTTAGCTGACGTCTCGGCAGATAACAACATTATCCTGAGGTGGGTTAAAGGGCACGACAGGAGTAAAGGAAATCGCATTGCTGATTCTTTAGCCAGGGAAGCCGCTGGACTGAAAATTCTAGGACCCAGTGACACCTACGGCCTAACGACTTCGACAATTGCGGAACTAACCAAACGTTACACCCATGCTCAATCCCTTGAGAGATGGGATGGAATCAAAGGATGCAGTTTTGCCAGGATCACCCTGAGCGAACCTGGGAAGCTGGCACCGAAGACATATTTGGCGATGACCAGGAAAATCCTACGTTTAACAGCAGGATTTCTGACTGGCCACTGGCAACTAAGGAAACACCCCCATACTATGGGGCTAGTGGACACACCTCTATGCAGGATGTGTGAACAGGAAGATGAAACTGTCAGGCATGTCATGCGAGTGTCCGGAGTTATCGTCAATAAGAGAGTGTGTGTTCGGTGAATCTTGGCCTACACCTGCCGATATAAAGGAGATGTCTCCCAGTGACCTGTCCACCTTCCTGAGAAGGACAGGATGGACAATGACCTAGGAGGACAACTCCTCGGGAGGATGTACAATGGGTCACATGTGGCCTAAGTGCTGTGAGCCTACACACTCACCCTCCCTACTCTACAGATACAGAGATAGGATCCTAAAAATTGACTAAAACTTGTACTAAATCATTGATAATTACAAACGGGCATTACAATCTAAATATGAAAATATAATTTATATAATATTATGCTGCTAAATACGAACTAAGATTATCTAAACTACTACACTCATAATAAAAAACTTTTAATCACATTCTGCCATTTTGAGATAAGTCGTTATTGCTGTGGTTGTATTTACGTAAAAATTTATTGAATTAAAAAAAATTGCGGTTAAAGATTTAAGTGTAAAAATAAACTTATCTAGAAGATTAGATAGTTAATTTGAAAATATTCCTAAAATATATTTTTGTATGTTTAATATGTAAATAATATTATTATATCTGTCTAAATTCTTGCACACACAATATTCGTTGTTCTGAAAACATCTGTACGCCATATATACTGTTTCAAACAAAGTAATCCTTTGTTAAACACAGTTCGAGTAAACATTCCAGCCATTCAGTTTTATTACATTTCAAAATATATTATTTATTGTATCATAGATCTCGCATATTCTGATTTTCATTTTATCATACATTATACAGTTTTTTTTTATTATAACCATCAACATTTTGGTAGTTTACATAAGTGAATGTGCTCTGGAATATTTTTGACTCCGCGACGTTGCCGCTGCTTATAAAATATGTCTAACTTCAATTTTTAAAATTGGACAACCTGTAGATTATATATTTTGAAAAATATCCTTTGATTTTAAAATGGGACAGCCTATATACACTTAAGTTCGCACCATATGGGAAACTTTTTTATTATCAATCTTAGGAAAAACACAATTATCAGATATCATGCCTTAACATTTCTTTAGAGTTGGCCCCTCAGGTGTCCCGGAGCTCCTGTCTTGATAGAAGTGCGGGACTCCGTTCTGGGGGGTTCCTCTTCGCAGTGTTCTTTCTTGTCCACCCCGTTGATTTTTGTGTTTTTTGAGTTTTTTTGGTTTTTTGTTTTGTTTTTTAAAAATTTTTGGTGCGTGTGCAGATGAACAGTGCTTGCCCATTTTGGACAAGCCCATCGAACTGCTCCTCTGGTATTACGTTCAGTTCTCTTGTTTGAGTCTTAAGAATCCTTAGAATGACTCTTTCGGCTATTTTACTCATGGGCGGTAAAATTTTGTGGGAAAGTCGGACATTTTCCCATTTTTTTTATCATGATTACTTCGGCTTTTTTCCATCTTGCTGGGAAGTACTTCATCCTTAGTATCGCGTTGATTATGTTGTTGAGGTGCGTTACTCCTTTTATCGGCATGTTTTTCAGAGCCCTGTTGGTGATCCCGTCTATTCCTGGTGCCTTCCTGGCTGACATAAATCGCAATATTTCTTTTATCTCTTGTGGTGTCGAAAATTCAAGTATGTCCTGGTTCTCCTCCGAGTTCCTCTACGGTTTCTTCTACCCTGTCAGAGAAGTCCATATCTTCGTCTGGGTGTTCGTTGAGCATAAACTGTAATTCCAAGTTGTTTTTAAGTACTTCCGCTTTTTCCTCTTCTTCGTATACTGTAACGTTTTTATTTCACATTAGAATTTTCCTTTTAAAGTTTGCCCCAACTGCCCGTTTGTGACGCTTATGGTCTTCACGTATAATTTGTCACAGCTAACTACAATATTTAGTGTACCATAAATTAACCTACCTAGTATAATTTTATTACTTATCTAGTTTTTATTTTCGATAAGAGACTGGAAAATATTTTATGTTAATACAAACTAATGTATATTTGGTGAAGAAGAAGTACTCGTTCTTCTTGTTCCATCCAGCTTGCCAGCGGAATTTTCAAGTTCTGTCGGGATCGGTTTTCAATTATTTATTTGGTTGGCGAATTGGTTGGGATTACTCGTTAATTAGGTTCTGGTATTGAGATTAGAAGCAAGATAGATTCTTTGACGACTCATTGGAGTAACAAGGATAGGAATATCAAAATTTTGTCTAATTAGGATTTCAAAGTAATTTCGTTCTTTTTGACTTTGTCTGTTTCGATGGTAGTTTCGTGGCCTGTAAAATACAAAGTGTCTTTGTGACATCCTATTGAGTGGGAATATATTTTTACGGCCATATTAATGTGGATAATCCAGCCTTTATATAGATTCTTGGAAAGCGTTGTTTTTGGAAGGCTAGGTCCACATCTCTTTGGAGGATTTTGTAATACTACTTGGTGAGTATGGCGTCTATTGCTTTTTCAATAGAACAAAAAAATTCTTTCTTTGTAAAAGAAAAAAAACAGTCATTCTATTTTATTCTTAGGGCGTTGTAATCAGGCTTGAACGATTTGGCATGATAGATTTTTTGGTTCAAGCAAGTTTAATAAAGGAGTAATTTTAAATTACCTACTGATTTTGATGACCATACCTTTTTGACGAATACCAATGGAGCTTGTTTTTGTGTAACTGGTTCAGCAGAAGGAGACGGAAGTTTTGTTAACCTTCCAAGGGATAACCCTTTTACAAGTTAAAAGGTGAGCTTACACTATAAATTTTATTAATGCCATAAATGGTTTATTTGCTGACAATTTTTGTTTGGTTTATATCATTTAATAGGGTAGTAATATTATTTTTTATTATTCAATGAGTATATTTTGTTACTGGTTTTCTTTCTTTCGTCATCGGGATAAATTGTTTACTTGGCAAGCACTCTGACAATTTTAAGAGACTTATGCATAATAATTATCAACTATTGTATACATTTTGCGGACGGTAGCGATTGAACTAATAATAGATGACATAATATAATATGTTTGATCTATTGATTAATTTATATAGGCTGCTTTGAAGCAAATACAGTGAAGTTTGGTACGAAAAGTCAAGTCAAGCCAGCAATTGATTCGTATTGTTTTCAAGTATGTAAATTAACCATTATGTAAAAGTTATTTCCTCCGCCTGTGTCTATTTTGGATACATATCTTGTTTATTACTAAGATTTCTGTGTGCTGCCGCTGTGAAGAAAGAAATGTTTTTATTGTCATAATATAGTGATAGTTGAAAAATATATGTCTAATTGTCATTTAGTATTTTATGTGCGAATATCCTATATGGATATTACTGATGATTTTAGTATTATTTTCTTTTGTTGGAGGTTACTATCATTCTACAGCGAAAATGTTTGCTGTACGGAATGTAGCAAATTCCATTTCTTTTTTTGGGTGCATATTACGTTGGGAATTTTGATTTCACTTTTAGTGGGAACTATTGGTCACTTTTGGACATAGATTGAAACTGAACGAAGTTTTGTTAGCCGATGTTATTATTTTCATATCGAAAACAGTTTGTTTTATCATTATTAAATATTTTTTTGTTTTTGTAATGGATGCAATTAAATATGCGAGATATTCATTTTTGGTTTTGTTAAGTTTATAACTACGGAGGGTGTTCAGAAATTTTGATACTGTATATATTCTTATTCGAATTTGTTCCCCGTAGGGTTTTTTTTTCCTCCCCTTATATATATGGAATTTGAATAATACTGGATTGAGGGACTACCGAGTTACTGGATAATTTGGAGTTACGGATGTTTCTGGGAATATGAATGATGCATGGATTGGATCTTCTGGACGTTTGAGCTGCAATTTCACCCTATAGGATGTATCCTGGGACTCAATTCTAGTGAACTGCTTTTGGATTTGGGTAAACCTTATCTGCTTATTGGTTGTATTTTATATTACAAGATCTAAGAGAGTTTTTAACCTATTTGTAATTTTAATGGTACTTTTATATTATATGCGGTTGGAATTGACTCGGAAAATCTTAGCTGTAGTTTAGTACTTTACTATATTTTTTATACATTTCGGCTCACGCATTGGATCCAACGCAACACGCCTTGACATTTTTTTTTATATGTGTATAACTCGAGGGAGTTTCCTCAATTCTGACTTTATCATATTTTGACGATTTGTTTATAGAAAGTTGGAGTATATTATAAGGTTAACTATATTTAGTTCTAAGGTATATGTTGAAAGCCGGCTTTTTTTTTCCACCAACATTTTGCGAACTCAGAGAGTTAAGATTTCGAGTCTTAGCGTAATAGAATCTTATCTTATTCCAATTTTGATCTTAAAACGTTTTAACTTCTTTTTTGAATATTGGTGAACCCGTTGGGTTGTTTTCAACAAGTTTTTCGTTGTCTCCATGAAATTTTCCAACATTACTTTAGCTCATCACTAAACTACTACCAAATTGTCAAACTACTCACTACATTTTGTATATTCATTAAAACAAAAGATTCAATATATGTACAAAGTAATTGGAAAATTGGTTTCTTTCTTTATTTCATTCCTTTTAAGTAGGTTTTTAGGAGTGGGACGCCATCTTATTTGCGGTAAATCTACTTGGCGCCCTTTCACATCTAAATAATCTGGCAGTGCTGCTCACTTGCTTGGCGCGTAAGTGAACCCACGCCGTCTACACATGAGTACTAGCCGCTGGCCACAGTCTGTCGATCTGAATAGCCAAATTCTGTGACCTAGTAGATATTATTGAGTTTTGGGGGTTACAATACCATACCGTTTGCTCCGTGCAGAGGTGGCATTAGTTTGTTGGGCTCTCTTAGAAGTTTTGCGATTTTCCACAGGCCTGGTTTTTGTGGGTCTAGGTCGTTTATCTTCCTGTTCCATGTGTCACTGTTGTGTTGTTTCAGTTTTTCTTCCACTTCCATTTTGAGCATTCTGGCTCTTATTTTGTCTTCTCGGTCCTGTGTTCTACGGGCAATCCTTAGGGCTCTGTTTCTTTCCCTTATCAAGTCTTTCAGATCGTCGCTCAGATGTTGAAATTTTCCGTATTTTTCCGATACGGTTGTCGTGGTACTTCTTTCTATCGCTTCTGATAGTGCTCCTTCAAAGGAACGGATTTTGTCCTCTATCTCTTCTTTTCTACTTATTTCTTCTATCGGACCAAGTAGCTGTCCCGCTATTCTCCTAAACTTCGTCCAGTCAGTCCTCTTTTTTTGTCTTCTTTCTTGTCTTGAACCGTCCCCGACGGTGAGGACTACTGGCACGTGGGCGTCTCCTCCGTCGGCGGTCCAAATGTCCCAGCGCATCTCGATGTCTCGCAACACCGCGATGTCTAAGACATTCGGTTGTCTGCCTCCTGGAGGGTAATGTGTTAACCTGGGTGGTCCTATTACTTGGAGAGCGGCATGGCGTTCCGTTATCCTCTCCAATTTTCTTCCTTGTCCGTTCCTTGTTGTGCAGTACCACGTGAGGGACTTGGCATTTAGATCTCCTATGATAATGCCTTGTTTGTCGTCTGGGAGTACTGCTAACACGTCTTCTTCGTGTATCACAGTATTTGTCCTAACGTATACCGATGCGATTCTGACATCTCCAAAGGTTGTCTTCACTATAATCCTTGTCGCTTCCATGGTTATGAGTCCGTCCGGCGTGTTTTCTTGATGCTGGCGCAGCTCCTTTTTAACAAGGATCGCTGTGCCTCCAGAGTTTCTGTTGATGTCTGTTCTGTATACATTATAGCCTGGCCACTTTTGTTACTTGGAGCGCGAAAATGTCAAAAATGTTTGTTCTGAGTCCTCCCGTATTCCATGAGCCGATCTTTATTTTACTTGGTAAGGTTTGTATATCCATTTACTGTTTCTGAAAATTTTTCATGAATTCCTGGATGACTCGAAATCAGCTCTTTGAATTGTGTCATTGACACGAATTCCTTTTGTTTTTCCTGTTCCTTCGGTGCGTTATTCGTTGCTTGTGCGTGAGTTTGTTTTTTGTTCTGGGTGATGTAAAAATATTGATTTTTACATTTGAAAAAAAAAAATAATTAAGGTCCTCACGCTTTCGTTGCACTTCTCCTACATATCCTCGCTTTCTATACACTTCTTCGACATATCCTCGCTTTCCATACACTTCTTCAACATACCCTCGCTTTCGTTACACTTTTTCGACATTATCTCTATATTTTCTCTCTCTCCACGCTTTCAATCCACTTTTTCCTATAAATACCTTCGCTTTCGATATATTTTTAAATAATTTCAGCAAACCCTTGCTTTCTCTACACTTTTCTATTCTGTTAAAAAATATATTATTTTCAAAAAACGTACAAGGTGTGGCGCGAAAAATTTAGCATGTCCAGAAAATATTTGTATTGTATTTTAAAGGATCCTTTATACCATAATATATTATAAATTAACAAACAATTAATTACAGGGTTGTCAATGAAAATAACAAAAACTATTTCCAAATGTCATCTTGTGATTTTAAAATTAATAAAAAAGAATAAAAATTGATATTATTATGTTAATTAATTATTACACACTTTCCAATTTACACTGAAAACAGCTTTTGTTTATCGACCTATATTCAGTAACATCCTTACAAACATAGAACATAGTAAATGCGAAAATACTCCTTCTACAATGAATGCGTAGAGCATTACATGCAATTATTACGAAACATAATTTAATTATTCATTTATATCTCAACATACAATTATCTAACTTGCACAATTAACGATTCAATCAGATAATATTAATAATAATAACAATAATTATTCGGAAAAAAAATGAATGCTGTAATATTGTTTTGTAAAAAACTCTTTCTATATTTCCGATCTTAAACAATTTAAATTATTCTCAAGGAAGCAACAACATTTTATTACAGTTTTTCTTTTATATACAATATGTCTCCCTAAAGTTGGAATCATATGGAAACATTTTCTATTATTAGTTTTAGGAAGAAAAGTTACAGTCATCAAATATCAAAATTTTTTAATTTAAATTTAATTTAAATTTGACAATATCGAAAAATGTTACTAAAAAGAGTTGATCAAAATTAAAAATTACAATTAGATATTGTACAGTAGATTGATTCAAAAAATACTTCGGTATGACTAAGGTATATTTTTGTTTGAAATTTGACGCTCTACAAAAAATGACTACTATAGATTTTTGATGTTTTTACTCATTTCAAAGTTATTCAAGGTTGAAATTGAGTTAGTAATAAAATTTTGCCATTTTTTGAATGTTTTTTGAAAAAAATGTTAGTTTATACAAAATTTTCATATATTTTATGGGTTGTGCGTTATTTGCATAAATCTTCAAGTCAATACAGAAAGAAATAGAGTACACGCATATTTCATATTTTGCTTGGATATTAATTTATAATAGTAAATATGATAATATATAAAAAATTACTAATCATAGGAAATAAACCAGTTTCCATTGGAAATTACTCCCAAATATTAAAATAAAATTCAAATTTCAATGCACTTTCCGACCACAACCCGAGGATTTCCGAACGCTACCGATGATACGTCTGATGTCATATCTCTTGTGTTTACTTATGTCAATATGGCAGGTATCGCATTAGGTTATGTGTAGTTGTGTGTTTATATTGTATTTTAATTGCTCCATCGACGTACAAATATCATTTATATGTTTGTTTGATACCATTACGTTTTTGTGTGTGCTTTTTTTTTCTAAAAGTCAACGTAAAGTGGAAAGTGGTCATAAATATTCGATATTTCCAAGGATATTTTAAAACTTTTTGAAGAATATATTTTATTTACCAGTTCAGTGTTCAGTAACGATTCTTTCATATTTTGTGAGTAAAGATATGGCTAGCGAAGGTTTTGTAAAAGCACAAACTGATAACTTCCCCAAAGTAGACTCATTTATGCTGCTTGAATTTATGAAGTCAACCAGCTGCTTTAATGCAGAGGAAATAAGAGAAGTTAAATCATTATCGTGAGTACGATTTAAACTATGTTTTATTTATATAATATACACCAACCATATTTCGATGTGTGGTCGTTAAAAAATGATGTTGATTCCTAGACATATAGGTACATAACCTCAAACTATTTAAGAATAAAAATCACCAGCATAGAAGTAGGTACCTATAAAAATGGTCTTCACAAACAAAAGTAATGCCCTTCTCTTACGTGTATTTTTGCTTGCGCCACCAGGTAAAGTAACAAATATTTTGTTTGGAATTTTAATAGACGTTGATTTACACACTGGAACAATGCAATACTTGGAATACAAAGTTTTTTTTCGGCTTTATCCATTTTTAAAGCCTTAAGAAACAAATTAGGTCACAAGAACTCAGAGCGTGATACACGAATAAGAACGTAGACAAATGACGTCACACCATGGGGCAGCCATCTTTATGACGTAAAGCGCGTTTTGGCGGACTTTTAAATTTTATGATTTTTTAAGTCGTTTTAAAAGTAAAGTTTATATTTTTTTGAAAAAAATAGGCATGCAAGGTGTTAGGAGACCTGATAAAGCGTCAATTCCCACCAATACAAAATTTATGCTTGTACCCTATTTTCTACTTATAAATATTTTAACAATTGAAATTAATAAAAATATAATTACTCCGATTATTTTTTTCACTTGTCAAAATCTGACATTTTGGTGGTTTTAACCAATAGCAATACATTATTCTAGCCAATCATTCGGTATTATACTGATAATTATGCTTCCTCATCGATAAAACCTTGTTTACATCGAAACGTCAAAATTTTACTTTGAATTTGTCATTATTGACAACTAAAAGTGCTTCGAAGTTTATTGAAAAATGAACACAAACCGATTGAGTGCCATCACCCAAGAGAATATTGAACATTCAGGTAATACAAACTTTTAAATTGTTAAAAAAAATAATAATATAAAAATAATACAACTCGCTCCTCAAATTGTATCACATAATTTTTCATTTTCATCACTCAAACTTGTTTATTTTAGGCAAAAACATTCAAACAAACCGAATTTAGATAAAATCCCTCGTCCTAGCGGACTCGTGATTTTATCAATCGGTTTGTTTTCATATTTTTGCCAAATAAACAAGTTTTCGTGGAAAAGAAAAAATTATCGATAAAATTTGAAGCACTCGTGGTATTACCTTTGATTATTTAATTAATAAAAATATGATTAAATTTTTAATATAAGTTATACCAATAACCATTTACAAAAAACATACCGTAAACTTCGAAAAATTGAAAAAACGTCAACATTTTTTACCAATTCAACTTTAACATTGAATAACTTTGATATAGCAGCCCTTTTTTGTAAAGCGTCAAATTTCCTATGCGAATATCCTATAATTTCGCAGTACTGCCACTACGTGAGCTATAAAATTCCCAAGCATAAGACAAAATCTTGTTCCAATGTTTTTAAATAGAAATTTGAAATTATAAATGCGGCACAATATGAATAGTTCAAACTTTTACAGTATTTTATTTCCGTCATATAACAATATTTCCAATATATTTAAAACAAATGTACAAAGTGATCGCTTACACCGGCGAGTATAAAAACAATAATCTTATCAATTTTTATAAAAATTATTCTAATCAGTTTGTTTGATCGCATGAAACAATAAAATATCATCATCAATATTATCCATTGAGGAAGGTTATGTAATTCAACCTTCGCCTTGCAACTCGCCAACCCGCTGTATGTATTGTAGTATACATATATATATTAGTTACTACGTTGCTGACCTTGCTGTATAGCAGCTCTCCGAAATGCCTGTCTCTAACCAATAATTGCTTTTAAGTTAAAAACAACAGCTGGCAAATTTACAATAAATATATATAGATAACCGAGATCATGCACTACTGTTTAATAATACCGCGCTAATCCGATTTATACAGATTGTCTTCCATTTTAATAATTAAAACTGGAGTATTTGTAGCTTGAAATTTAACATTTTCAACGTAAACATCGAAAAACTATACACGGTATTCTGGCGGTAGAAAATTGAAGCTCACTTTATTGTAGTCAGGAAATTTCTTTGGCGTCACGAGGGAATTTTAATAAGGGGGCTGGCATAAAATTTCAATTTCGGAAATCCAACGTAGCGAGTGCCCTTTTCGCAACGAGTGTGCAAAAGTACTTCACTCACAAGTGTTCTACAAAACTTCATCTACGACCACATGAAGAAAAAATAAAAAAATATGCTCTGAAGGGGTTAAAAAACATAAAAATAAATTTTCTACAAACAAATATCTCGACAAATATATACACAACGAATTCTAATTTTAAGTGGTGTGCAATCCGAAGGTTCTTCCATTTAAAATAAGTGTAATTCAAATTTTAAAGATAACTGAAAATATTTTTCACTATGTCTGACACTTCTGTCAAATTTACTGACAGCACAAAAGTTTATAGAACAAGGACTAAATTCAAGGCAACTAGATACTAATTACGTAGCTAAAAAAGAGTGTTTAGATGAAAACCCCATTTAAAAAGCATTGGTCATTTACGCACGCTTTTGAGTGTTATAATGAAAGTCGCATATAAAAAGTGTTGTTCATTTACGCACGGTTTTCAACGTATGTATATAATCAAGGGTATAATGTATAATTTCACACATTTTTTTTGGTTCGTAAATGATTAATTTTAAAGGTGGTCGTAGAAAAAAGATTAAAAATGTATTTATTCATCATTTAAAAAACCACCTCACTTTTTAAAAATCAGACAACCTTGAACATGCCACAAGATGGTATGATGAAAAAGTATAAATTTTCAAAGAAATTCACGGAAATGAGCAACAAGAAGGAATGGGATCCAAAAACCATTACCAGATTTTGAAAGAATGTCATTCAATGGTATACAGACGGCTCAAAAGCAATAGATGGAACTGCGAAAGAGAGGGTTTGAAATAATAATGTGTGGTAGGGCTCGAGATAGAAGGAACAGGAAAAACCCCTCAAAAAACCGAGAAACAACCCCCAAAAAATCCGAGACACAAACCCCCCACCGAAAACAGAGACACAACCCCCCCAAAAACGAGACACACCTCAAAAAACCGAGACACCCCCCAAAAAAAACCGAGACTCCCCCCCAAAAAAACCGAGACCCCCCCCCAAAAAACGAGACCCCCCCCCAAAAAACGAGACTCAACCCCCTCAAAAAAAACTAGACACAACCCCCCAAAAAAAACTGAGGCTCGCGTAATCCATAGGAGCGTAGGATATACGAGTCATACGAGCAGATGCAGATTGCGGATGTAAACAATGGGTGGGGTGAGGGGTATTATGGTTTCCCCCTCCTTAATTTTATGTGGGATACCATTTAACAGCTATAATTATAAGTAAAAAATTTGGAGCCATTTTTCGCAAAATCTGCGTTTGTAAATATTAACCCGACCTTTTTA
>CAJUYI010001459.1:18406-32669 GCA_910591695.1 Galerucella pusilla
GCGAAAAATGTATCAAAATTGAAGCAATCAAATAAAAATAACAACAAAGTATTTTTCCTCAAAAATCAATCGCAGTGTAACAGTAGAAAAATGGTTAGTTAACGACAAATTAATAATGTCGGAGACGTTGCCGGTCTTGTCTAAGCGCGCACCCAGCCATCGTTCGCTATCTCTTTCATTTTGTAGTAAACGTAAATAGTATTTGTAACATTGAGCGTGTACTACAGGGCCAGCGAGGCGCAATAAATTAGAGTGCCTTGAAAGGAAAGCAGAACGGGGGTGCAACGACAAGAAAAAGGATAGGACGAGACGACGCGTTCGAATATTGTGTGTGTGAGTGTTTGAATGTGTGTGTGTGGGAGGGCGCTGCTGCCGGGCTCAATTCATGACTACTGTGCCTGCATCGATTGATATTCAGCGGAGTTAGCGGGTTACTGGGTCGTCATCTAAAAACGTTTTACCCCCCCATTCAAGCCGTTTCTGGATGATGAACATTAATAGGTATACGATGTTAAAAAATTTGATTTATACAGAGTTTCATTATGTATATTGGAAAATTCTTAGCCTACTATAGAACCAAACAAAATTTCAATGTCAAAATATTTTATTACTCAACATATTTTTCTCATAAGGGGAATCTATCGGCAGCGATTTGACAAAATATCGAAGTATTTTTGGCAAAGAATTTTGAAGTAATGGATGTATTGAAAATTAAGAAAAAAATATATCATGTAGATTAATGTTGAACTTAGAGTTCTCATTGAATAAAAACTTTGAAATGCTAACCAAATTTTGTTAAAAAAAATATGAAAAATACACATATTAAGCAAAGTTTAAGCCCTTGTAAAGGATTAAATATGGATTGAATGGAAAAACTAATTTATAAGGGGTCTAATTTGAAGCTTTATGAATACTATATAAAAATCTCAGAATCCTCAAATTACTTATGACCGTACAATTCCTTATTGAAATTCGGTTGCTACCACTAAAATATCGGATAAAAATCTATCTCGCTTTTCTATCCTTCTGACTGACATTGTCTCTCTGCTTCTCGCGTGCCGTTCCATTGTTGATACAACGCTCGCCGGTCTGGGCGGTCTCCCAGTTCAGTACTGACGAAGCTTATAGAGTAGCACATGAACCAAAATCCGCTTGGACCGCTTGGCTACCTACATGTTGCGGAACTTTCATATTTCTAATAAAATTTTCGTTATGTGAACTTAAACGTGAGGACGTAGGGAAACAAAAAAATATACAAAGCATAATTGTGCAAGGTCGAATTTGGTAGATGCCCCTTAATTGGATACATTTATTACAGCGAACCTGCAACGTCTCTAGACCTTTCAAAAACTGTTTCTTCTTGCTCTACAAACCTGACCTCCACAGCTTTTATTACCTATCTCCTCGTTGGAAGAAAATTTACGACCTTTTAAACTTTTTTTCAGTTGAGGAAAGAGATGATAGGACAGACGAAGCCAAATCTGGTGAATGAGGGGGGTGTTCTAGTAATTCAAACCCTAAATCACGAATTTTTTGCATGGCAACATAAGATTTGTGTGCGGGGGTGTTGTCCTGCAAAAACAAAACACCTTTGGATAGCTTTCCGGGTCTTTTCTCTTTAATTTTTTCCCGTAGAGTGGTCAGTAATGTCGAATAGTAATCTCCGGTTATTGTTCTACCCTTATCCAAAAAATCAATCATATTTACTCCATGACAATCCCAAAAAACTGAAGCAAGAACTTTTCCAGCAGATTTTTGGACACGAAACTTCTTAGGTCTTGGACAGGACGAAGGACATTGATCACCAAGGGTATTAAGCATATCTTCATAAATCTGCTCACCTCTTAACCCTTTTAAATACAGGTGGCTCGATACTACAATTTTCCGATTTTCACAATTTCGGTTGACACCTTTTTTCTTTCAATTTATTGCGTAGCTCTGGTTTACTTTTTTGACGTCCAGCTTCACACTGACACTTCTAATGAGTTATTGATCGTTGCTATGGTAACGCGATATTTTGTTTATGCATGGAACTGCTCTAGGCTAACTAGACATCAATACATACGCGTACAGCAAAAATTTAATTGTACGAAATTACCATAAAAAATAAAATAAAAATGTTAACGCCCAAGGTGACAACTTTTATTTAACAACTGCCTTTATTAATAATTAGTTCTGGCGCAATAACATTCAGTATAAATAATATCTAAGATCAGCATCCCTTGGCAAGATTCTCTTATAAAACAACGTTTTCCATACACTTTTTAATATGTCAATAATGTAAAAAAAATACAAAATCTTTAATAAGTTTTTTTTTACAGAAAGACGTAACTGGCGTTTTATGTCCATGATTTCAGCAGGTGTGGAGGGACGATTGCCGTATATGACGTACCCAGAGCCTTGGAGAGGACCTCCGAAGCAGCCTCCGGAGTTGTTTCTTAGGCCCGCTCCAAAGCCATTGCCTCCAACTACAAGGTAAAGTACAATTCAATCTTATAATGAGTCGTGCATTATTATTTTCATTTTTTTCAGATACAATGGGGTGCCAACAACGTACCCGAACGGTACCAGATTGGCTCCGCCACCTCGTCCCGTCAGCAAATATCCATCACCACCGAATCCAGTAAATTTGGCACAATCCAAAGACGACGTAACCGAAGACATGTCTCCATACAGTGCTTACAGAATATTTTCTCACACACCCCAATACTCTCATTTCGCTTATCCATTGTGCCAACCGCCATTCATGCAAATGAGAACTGCTTTTCCTTCGACTCCGCTTTCACCTATTGAAACGTTCTCCCCAACAACACCCACTTCGACATTTCTCACACCACCGAGCTCTTATAGTCCACCTTCTAGTTTAAAATCGAATCAAATTTTAGTGATGGATAAGAAGACGCCTCCTCTTCCACCACAGACCATCAGTCCTCACAACCAGATCTCCCAAAGCTCTTCTTTTAAGGTTAGTATTTAATTTTTAAACAAATTAACATTAGATACAGACATAGGCGCAACTAGCGTAATATTTGAGAGGGGACTGAAGCCCAAAACTAGAAAGGAGGTCATCGCTGGTACATTTTTCGTTGTATTTTGTTCATCGTCCTTCCCAGGAAGGTGGACAGGTCACTAGGACATCTCCTTTATATCGGCATGTGTAGGCCAAGATTCACCGAACACACACTCTCTTATTGACGATAACTCTGGGCACTCGCATATGACATGCCTGACAGTTTCATCTTCCTGTTCACACATCCTGCATAGAGGTGTGTCCACTAGCCCCATAGTATGGAGGTGTTTCCTTAGTTGACAGTGGCCAGTTAGAAATCCTACTGTTAAACGTAGGTTTTTCCTGGTCATCGCCAAATATGTCTTCGGTGCCAGCTTCCCAGGTTCGCTCAGGGTGATCCTGACAAGACTGCATCCTTTGATTCCATCCCATGTCGTAAGGGATTGAGCATGGGTGTAACGTTTGGCTAGTTCCGCAATTGTCGAAATCGTTAGGCCGTAGGTGTCACTAGGTCCTAGAATTTTAAGTCCATCGGCTTCCTGGCTAAAGAATCGGCAATGAGATTTCCTTTACTCCTGTTGTGCCCTTTAACCCACCTCAGGATAATAGTGTTATTTGCCGAGGCGTCAGCTAAATCTTGCTGGCACTCTAGTACTAGCCCCGATGTAACACGTTGTTTGTTCAAGGCTAATAGGGCATGTCTACTGTCAGTGCAGATTGTTATGTTTTGCCAGAAATTCCTTTTCTGGTTAGTTCTTTTGTGGCAATTGAGATACCAGCCAGTTCTGTTTGAACCACGCTGGTATTGTTTCCCATTCCCCACTTAATCCTTAGGCTTAGTGCTCTCGAGTAAACTCCACATCTTGAGCCTTCTTTCATTTTTGATTTTGTTTACCCTTATTTAAATGTGACTTTTTAAACTTTTGCATCTTGTATATTCAATTTCTTATTTAGGTACTTTTGGGGGGATTTACGGCTCTTTAGAGCGGCTTAGCCCCCCCTTAGTTACGCATATAGAATCAAAAATGAACTTATTTTAGGTCCCATCCGGTAAAGAAGGATCTTTGAAGCATAGGATATTGATAAGACCGGAAGAAAGTCTTCGAACTGGACCTTTAGATCTGCAAAAACCATTCGAAGGTAGGAAGAGGTTGCAAGCTACGATGTCACCACCGAGATCTCCTAAAAAACCTCTAAACAACAACACTTTACCTGGTAATTTTGCCAAAGGCTCTTTAATTCAATTGTCCAGCGGTGAACTTAGGAGAATAGAAGACATGCGTACAGAAGATTTTATAATGTCTGCCGAAAGGAGTCCGGAAGTTAGATTGGCCGAAAGCACAGTGGTGAAAATCGAAGAAAATCATCAATTGGCCAATTCCACTATTACTCTCACCTACAATAATAGACGAGATAAGGTGAGTTTAAAACAAATTCCACTCTGTAATTGTCTTTTCCTCATGTTCTCATCGTATTTAGTTCACTTTACAATGTCTCACCATTCACTAAGTATAAAAGTTTTGTTCAAATCATACGTTTATTTATTTTTTAAATCTCTACTAGTTATCGCCATCGATACGGACAATAATTATTCGAATTTAGTTCCATATCTACACCATATTCTTAGTGAACGGTATAAATAATAATTTCGTTTTGGAAGTGGACGGCCTTGAAAGGTCCAAGTATACTTATTACGAGCTTTTAAACGCGACCTTCTCTTCCATTCACACTCGTACAGATCATGAGTGAGATTGAAGAGTCCTTTCATCGACAAAACGTACGCTAATGGGTATTTCGTATACAAAATACAGGGTGTTGTAACAATTTCTCTTCTTATTCTGTATCATCTTCAAGAATTTAGCCACTTGTGAATGCTCTGTCTTTTTCACCTCATGCTTTGATCCTAAATTTGCTTCTAAGGGAATTTTTTCCAATGCCAAACTATAAAAAAACTTCCCATATCTTTTCATAAGTATTTTCTAGTGCAAAAAGTCTTTACAACCATCCTGTATCAATATTGATTTGGTTTTTATACTAAACAAGTCCCCCTTTGTTCATTGTGGTTTCATCTCTCCAGCAGTGCTTCTCGACGATGAGTTCCATAGCAACTCATCTAGACTCTATTTGGATCAATACCAGAGAGTATACGTATCTTCAAATTGAACATACCTTCTCTGGATCGGATTTTGCTTGAGCTGCTTTCTCCAGTGCAATAACTATGCATCTAAATTCAGCTGAAGTTTATTTAGGACATTTTCACAGCTCCCTAAAACATTTCTTGATTCTCATTTCTCTATGAACGGAACTATATAATATTGAAGCTGTTATTGTACCAAAAAAGTTCTTCTTTGTTCATTGTAGACACTTTATTATCTCCTGGTGTGATTAGTTGCAAAATCAAGTCATCTAGAGTCTATTTGGCTCAATACCAAAAAATATAGGCTAACGCGTCGGCAGATAACAATATTATCATGAAGTGGTGGTGGGTTAAAGGGCACGACAGGAGTAAAGGTAATCGCATAGCCAGGGAGGCGGCTGGACTAAAAAATTTTGGGATCCAGTGACACCCACGGCCTAACGACTACGACAATTGCGGTCCTAGCCAAATGTTACACTCATGCTCAATCCCTTAAGAGATAGGATGTAATCAAAGGATGCAGTCTTGCCAGGATCACCCTTGCGACCCTGGGAAGCTGGCACCGAAGAAATATTTGGCGATGACCAGAAAAAACCTACGTTTAACAGTAGGATTTCTGACTGGCCACTGTCAACTAAGGAAACAGCTCCATACTATGGGGCTAGTGGACACACCTCTATGCAGAATGTGTGAACAGGAAGATGAAACTTTCAGGCATGTCTTATTCGAGTGTCCGGAGCTATCGTCAATAAGAGATTGTGTGTTCGGTGAGTCTTAGCCTACACCTGTCGATATAAAGGAGATGTCTCCTAGTGACCTGTCCACCTTCCTGGGAAGGACAGTATGGACGATGACCTAACAGGACAACTCCTCAGGAGGATGTACAATGGGTCACGTGTGGCCCAAGTACTGAGAGCCTACACTCACCTTCCCTACTTTACAGATACGGATGTCTCCACATTTAATACACCTTATACCTGGATGTGATTTTATTTGAGCCACATCCTCCAGTGAAATATCTATGCATGTAGATTTATCTGAAAAGTTTCTGTATGAAATCATCAAGATATAAAAACATTTCCTTATAATTCCTAAGTAATTTTTTGATTCTACTACCTCTACAACCACATCTGTTTTAAACGCAAAGCTCTCCTATGTCTTTTGAGAATGATGAGCTCCAAAAGCAAGTCGATATCATATTTGAAACAATATCAAAATGTTCAGGTGCAGTTTAACGTCCCTAAATCGAATATACTTTGTTTGGATCTGGATTTATTTGAACCAACATCTTACACGTACACCCAGAAAAGACACTATTTGGCAGTTTGTATGTATGTATGTATTTTGGGGGGACGTTTACTGAGACCTAAAATATCTAGTGTGCCCCCTCACTTCTACTTAGTTTCTGAGGAGAGTCTCAGAAACTAGTAGCTCCTTTAGTCCTATTTCCCGGAGGAATTTTAGGATGTCTGCAGTCTTCAACTTAGGTAATTGTTCCTCTTCTATCCAGTAATCTCCCAGGTGCTATGCTCTAGGATTCTGAACTGCTGCGCAGTTGGAAAGTATGTGGATGGAGGTTTCTTCTTCCATGCCACAAAATCTACATTCTTCTTCCTCCACTATTTTGAGCTTTTTCAGGTGTCAATTCAGGCGACAATGTCCCGTTAAAACTCTTAGAGCAGTTTCACTTTGACTTATGCATTCATTTGATCTCAACAGGTTGTAGTAACCCAGAAGAGTCTTGTATAAGCACTACTAGATCTTTCCAATGGTCAGATCTTCTCTTTTTCTCGGCTTTCTAGTTCATCTGCTATTTCATTCCCTTCTATTCCAGTGTGTCCTGGAATCCATAGTAAGGTGACTATATTGTTCTCGCCTAGTTCATTGAGTCTGTCTAGGCATTCCCACACCATTTTGGAACTGATTACACAAGAGCCCAGTGCTTTAATGACTGCTTGACCATCCGACATTATTATAATCCTTTGTCTTCTGTATCCTTTATCAATATTGAACTGGGCGCACTTTCTTGTGGCGTGGATTTCCGCTTGAAAGATACTTGGGGTTTTTCGCAAGCTTTCAGGTTGTTTGGTTCCTGGCCTGTACACTCCTATCCCAGTTCCTTCTATTGCTTTTGAGACGTCTGTGTACCATTGAATGGCATTATTTCCAAGTCTGGTAATGGTATTTGGATTCCATTCCTTCTTGTTGCTTAATTCCGTAACGAATTTCTTTGAAAAGTTATACTTTTTCATCATACTGGCTTGTGGCATGTCCCAGGTTGCCTGATTTCTAAGAAGTGAGGTGGTTTTTTTAATGATTCCCTCTCTACTTAGTGTGTATCTTGTTCTTTCTGCAACGCTTTCCACCACCATATGTAGAGGGGTGAGGTTAAGAATCACTTCCATGGCTGCCGTTGAGCATGGTCTCATTGCTCCTGTAATGTATACACAGGCTAGTCTTTGGGAGAGCATTTCTCTCGTTGTCAATAGGATAGCTCTACTACTCAACACAATAGCCCCCTAAGTGATGATTGGTCTCACTATGGCAGTTTAAATAATACTAATTTTTTTTAGGTGGAAATGGAATCAACATTGGAACAACCTTATTTCGTAATGGGTCACGGTTGGGCTTCCTGCTGTCCGGAACGAACGCAACAACTTTGTGGTTTAAAAACGCATCGTCTACAAGTTGGAGATGTTTTAATATCTTTAACGCCACGAGAAAGGCGACCAGGTTATACTAAAACCGGTACGACGATTATGACAACAGCTACGACAACATCTATGACAGCCAGACAACAACAACATCCAGTGTGTACAATCACAAAAACTCACATACCCGATCAGAAGGTATTAAAAATTTATTATATTTTTTCCATTAACATAATATGTCGGTCGATGATTTTTGAAACAAAAAAAATAATGGTAGGATAAAACCCATTAGTAAAGGAGGGGAATATGATATAATTGAAGAAAAAAATAAATTACGGACGATCCGAGTTCGGGAAGTGGGAGGGGGTGAGTTTTTAAGGGTAAAAAATGGTTTATCTCGATTTTTGGCAAAACTACAAGTCCTACGAAAAAAAAGTTAAATGGTAAAGTTGTGAGTAATAAAAAGCTCTACAACTTTTGTATTCACAGTTTTTACACATAACCTCAAAATTCATGTGAAAAATTCAAATAACCAAGTTTTTGCTTTTTTATTTTTATCTATTTCAAAAAAATAATTTTTTACACGAAATTTCGTGAGAACTTACCCTAATATGTCCCAAATACACTTATAACTTATTTGATTTGAAATAATTCTTTTTTCGCCTTATTTTGACTTAATTTCAAAAAAGCATCCTAATTTTCAATCGAAAATTCTCGCGTCAAAATATCAGGTTTTTTCAAAAAGTCAGTGGGCTTTTTGTTCGTTGAAATCTCTACTTTCTGATAGTCTGAAAAAAAATATACATCTCCATAGTAAATGTTCTCAGAAAATGCATCACTATGTACAATAGGTGACGACCATGCCAGGGAAAACCATCGTATGGGGCCCGTACAGCCTGCAGCGGACTAGCATATCACAGCTCGCAGGCATTATACCAATGAGCACGAGGTATAATGTAGATATGCCGTCTTTCGGAGGAGACGTAAAACCGAGGTCCCGAGTCCATGGATGTTGGGCTCGTTAAAGAACGCTACCACTGGTTGGAACACTAGTGGGTTCGCCTAAATTTCCGGTTAGGGGTAGAGTGCTCCCGGCGTCGGTGATTAGCCACAGTCGCAGAAATAGACCGACGTTAAATAACAGAATAAAAAAAAACGTAAATCTTGCTGTTTATGAGTACATTATTATGAATTTTAATCACTCATCCATTAGTTTTTGTTTTTTTGATGGCATTTCTTCATCGTTAGATTCGACAAACCTTTCTAATTCTAGTAAAAAATATCTTCACATTGATCACATCACATTGATGTTGCTTCCAGCCCCAATCTGTTGCTGTCAATTCGTTGCCCAACCAAGTTTGAAGCTGATAATATGCCCTTTAACAATGCTGTTATGCTGCTCCTTCTGTGGGTTGGAGGTTTGCCAAAATGAAGAATGATTTAATTTTTGCCAATTGATTTTTTTGTAACCTTGATTGACCCAGTGCTTTTTTTCATTTATACATTTATAAATAGATTTGATTAATTTCGATCCATTTTTTGGGATTATGTTACTTTAAACCCACATCTCTATGAAACACCTTAAAATGCGCTAAAATTTACCGTGGGTCACTCAGGTGAATAAATTATCTTAACAACAATGCATAGGCTTCTACAAATATTATTTAAAAAAAATTCTACAACTTTTTCAAAATATTGTAGTTGTCTTATTGAATATTAACTTTATTAACTTATTTGTTTGTTAATTATAGTAGTGTATTCCGATTTGTAGTTTTTTTTTTAGAATCTGAGACGTTTTTTAAGCGATTGAAGTGTAAGTTTTAATAAATAGCTCAAAATTGTACATAGTGATTAAAAAAAGTTCGAATTTGAGTTTTTTTCATTTTTTGCATTTTCTGAGAACATTTACCATGGAGATGTATATTCTTTTCAGACTATCATAAGTAGAGATTTCAACGAACAAAAAGCCCACCGACTTTTTGAAAAAAAGTTGATATTTTGACGCGAGAATTTTCGATTGAAAATTAGGATGCTTTTTTGATATTAAGCCAAAATAGGGTGAAAAAAAGTATTTCGAATCAAATAAATTACAGTGTATTTGGGACATAATAAGGTAAGTGTTCACAAAATTTCGTGTAAAAAATACTTTTTTTGAAAAAGATAAAAATCAAAAATCAAAAACTTGGTTATTTGAGTTTTTCACATAAATTTTGAGGTTATGTGTAAAAATTGTGAATACGAAAGTTGTAGAGCTTTTTATTACTCACAACTTTGCCATTTAACTTTTTTCCGTAGGACTTGTAGTTTTGCCGGAAATCGGGATAAACCATTTTTTACCCTTAAAAACTCACCCCCTCCCACTTCCCGAACTGAGATCGCCCGTTATTTATTTTTTTCTTCAATTATATCCTATTTCCCTCCTTTTCTAATGGGTTTTATCCTACTATTACTTTTTTTCACTTTTTACTATTTTTGAAGTCTTCGGCACTGGTCTATTAATTTAATTTGTATTTTGCAGGTTTCCATCCAAACGCAGCCGATAAATCTCCATCTTTCTTCCAATTATCCACCGCAATCGATGTCGCCGGATAGTATAGCCGCAAGAAAAAGAAGATGGTCAGCCCCGGATCAAATATGCGACGAACACGAACAAAATAACGGCGTCAGAAGACACCGGATAGAATGAGTTTTTCTTTTTTGAATAATTGTACAGTGAAATGGGACTCGTTAAATAATTTACAAATTAGAAATATTGCTCTATGAAAGGAAAGAAAAGAAAAAAAATGACGGTTGCTTTGTGGAATTTGATATTATTTTACCATTTAGATCTATATTTCTTTACTATTCGATTATTTAGAGATACTAGGGTTTATTGTTGATCAATAAAAATATCTTTGTAGTTCTTAAAATATCCTAAAAGTGCATGGTACTTAACCCCGAATCGAAAATGATGCTTTAAAGGGATAAATTCGTTTCGGTACATTTGAACTACTATCGAAAAATATCGTTTATTAAAGAAGTATTGGTCTAATTTTTTCATTTAAATGTTATTTTGTGTAAATTGTTCCATCTTAATCGTGCTCTTCTCGAAAAATTGGTGCAAATAGTGAAAAAAAAATAGTAGATTTTATGTTTCATGACAATACATCAGCAACTTAATTTGAAAGAAACGTAATTGCGCTTATTTCAATACAAAAAATAAAAAGAATATCTAGAACTGGAGTATTATAAAAGAGTGATATAGTTATTATTATTATTTTATTAATTATTAAAACATGAATGAACAATTAGTCAAGTCGGGTTAGCATTGAAGGTGGATGTAAGAGCAGTAGGCGAGATTTTTGATGGAATCCCTCAAAAATATCATGGTCAATGATAATCAATTGCCTCCACCGGTTTTAGGCTGTGCTAATTGCAAAATAACAGTTTATATCCAAAACAAACAAAAATGGGACTATTTTTCGGGATATTTTCGAATTTTACTTTAGTTTAAAAGTGGTTAAAATTTTACCTTGGTAATAATTAAGATATCTGTGCGGTTTTTTTAATTTAATTGAAATCTGAATAAAGCTACTTGAAGGACTTGGAAAAACACAACTTTTGGCGTTTTGAACGTTCGATTCGGACCATTTAATCCCTAGTTATTGAATCCCAAACTTGATCAACGATTTTAGGCAAACAATCAACAAGCTAACGAAAAAGAAAATACCGACATGCAGGAACGAGTCAACCTCTAGCCACTTATTATACTCCGCTATACTCTGCCATACCCTCCCCTCGGAATCCCAGCGCCGAGAGCCTTTTCCGCGCACATTCTCTCTTCTCTTGGATTTAATTGTTGATAAGTTATGGAAAGTAGGTGTGTTGGAAAATATCCGGGAAGTATGCTGCATGACAGTATTTTTTCTTTTCGTTATATTGTTGTTCGTTTGCCTAAAATCACTGTTCAAGTTTGTAATTCAATAACTCGGGATTAAATGGTCCGAATTGAACGTTCAAAACGCTAAAAGTTTTCCAAGTCCTTGAAGTAGCTTTTTTCAGATTCCAATTGAAAGAAAAAACCGCACAGATATCTTAATTGTTACTAAGGTAAAATCTCACTTTTTTTAAACTAACGTCTGAAGTCAGTTAAACTAAAAAAATTGTTGATTAAATCATTGCATATGATAGCTGTAACCTTCTAGTATGTGTAAAAACATTATTGTGAGTTTAAACAATTTTTTGTGGCATATGTCTTTATTTTAACAATGTCTATTTCTCTTACCCAATGTTTATTAACAAATAGATTACTCAGCAACTAAATAAGATATCGAAATCGCGTTTGTTGCATTTATTTTGTGAATGAATATCGTATTATGAGCCAAATAATGATTTACATTGCTTCATAAATTGCATTAGTATTTTGCGTCTGAAGAACAGCTGTATTTTCAATTTTTTTTCACTTATTTATCCGCTGTGGCTGCATGGATGAGAATTTTTACATTTTGAACCACGGAATTTCATAGCAAATTTCACGCCCTATAACTTTGTTCCTATACATATTCACGATAAACTCAATAGATTTCAAGTAAAATTCGAAAATATCCCGAAAAATAGTCCCATTTTTTGTTGTTTTGGCTATAAACTGTTATTGTGCAATTAGCACACGCTAAAAACCGGTGGAGGCAACGGATTATTATTGAACATGATATTTTTAAGGGATTCCATCAAAAATATCGCCTACTACTTTCACATCCATGCTTTGATAGTTTTTAGGCTAACCCGACTGGACTAAATAATAATGATGACGGTTCGGTGTGTGTTATGCCCCCCGTTTTTAAAATGGAATGCGGTGAATTTTTATATTATTATATGCCGTTGTTGTCGATCTCAAAGAGACTCGTGTGATATAGGACTGGTTTTTAAATGTTCACAAAGATCTGTTTTTATTTTAAAATTAATTTTCCAAAAGAAAAACCTGGATATTTTCCACGTATGCGAAAAATATAAAAATCGTCAGTTCTGTATTTTATTTCTACAAAAAAAAACAGTTTTCTGTCATATCAAACATAAAAATGTAATTAATGTAAAGTTACGGTTTTTTTGTTGATTTGCGGCTTGAAATTCCGACCGGACGTTGTAAAACACCCTTAACGGTCGCTTCAAAATTGCACCAAGTAGAAATTAACGCTTCGTACTGGGATGTTTCTTCTCTCCAGCTTCGCCGATTTTATATATTTTCACCAGTGGCGTATCAATTGACGAAACCGTAGCTCGAACTTTATATATTTTTTTTAAACTAAAACTTGTTACTTATAAAAAGAATCGTCTATTTTGTCGGTTAATATTATTTTTGCTTGAACGCAAACTGAATATGATGTTTATATAATTTCCATGTGAATTCTTGGCTGTGATACAGTAAAGTATATGTGGAATGTGGTTACTTCCTTCCATGTCTTAGTGTTTAAGATCTTTGTTAAAAGCGGAAGAAAAAAAAAGTGTTTTTCTTAGAAAATTTAACTCGTCTTGGGAACAAAAGTAAGAAACATATTGGTAAGCTTCATTATTTTAATTCAGGTGTACAGATTTTCGTTGTTTCTATTTTTTACTTGCATCTCTTCAGCTTCCTAAGCTTCCCTGCATCTGTTTCTTTATATTAAATCTTTCATTTTTCCCTGTTGATACTGCTAGCAGTTCACTTGTACCTAGAAAAAACCTTTATTTTCGGTGGATATTCAAACTATTTGTTTCTTACATATTTTACTTTCATTTCTTCACTTTCCCAAGCATCCCATGCTCCTGGTTTTTCAGATCTACATTGATTTATTCCTTTTTCCCTTTTTACACTACTAGTAGTTCATTTGTATCTACAAATAATCCTTATTTCAAGAGGATTTTGGAGATGTTAGTTTACTCCATACTTTACAATCATTTATTCACTTTCGCAAGCATCTCATGCTTTATTTTCCTCAGATCTTCATTGATTTCTTCCTTTTTCCCTTTTTACACAACTAGTTCATTCGTATCTACAAATAATCCTTATTTCAAGTGGATTTTGGAGATGTTTGTTTATTCAATCCTTTACATTCATTTCTTCACATTCCCAAGCATCCCATACTCCTTTTTTTTTCAAAATCTTCATTGATTTCTTCCTCTTTCTCTTTTTACACTACTAGTAGTTCATTGGTTTCTACAAATAATCCTTATTTCAAGAGGATTTTGGAGATGTTAGTTTTCTCCATACTTTACATTCAATTTTTCACTTTCCCAAGCATCTAGTGCTTTATTTTCAACAGATATTCATTAATTTGTCCCTCTTTCCCTTTTTACACGACCAGTTCATTCGTATCTACAAATAATCATTACTTCAAGTGGATTTTGGAGATGTTTGCTTATTCCATCCTTTACACTCATTTCTTCACTTTCCCAAGCATCATAGGCTCCTATTTCTTCCTCTTTCCCTTTTCACACTACTAGTAGTTCATT